>PVIJ01006877.1:0-87671 GCA_004024925.1 Scalopus aquaticus | reverse complement strand
ATCTTAGTGTATCTGTTGAGGTTTGTTTTGTGGCCTAATATGTGATCGATCCTGGAGTATGTTCCATGCGCACTTGAGAAAAATGTGTATTCAATTTTTCGGGGGTGAAGTGATCGATAGATATCTGTTAATCCCATGTGGTCTAGGTCCTTATTTAGAGCTTTAATGTCCTTGGTTACTTTTTGTCTTCTTGATCTGTTCAATAGAGAAAGTGGGGTGTTGAAGTCTCCTACTATGTATGTATTTTCTTTAATGTCTGTTTTCAGGGATGATAATAATTGTCTGATATATTTTGGCGCTCCTTCATTTGGGGAGTATATGTTGATGATTGTTATATCCTCCTGTTTTATTGTCCCCTTTATCATGATGTAGTAACCAGCTTTGTCTTTTTTTACCTTTTTAAGTTTGAAGTCTATTTTATCTGATATAAGTATAGCTGTTCCTGCCTTCTTTCTTGGTCCATTTGCTTGTAGGATTGTTTTCCATCCTTTAACTATTAATCTCTGTTTATCTTTCACAATTAAGTGTGTTTCTTGTAGACAGCAGAAGGTTGGGTTCTGGTTTTTGATCCATCCTGCTGTGGTGTGTCTTTTAATTGGTGTGTTTAGTCCATTTACATTTAGAGTTAATATTGATATACTGTCATCCATATTTGTCTTTTTTATTTTTATTTTTTTTACCTTTTTGTGTTTCCAGTCCTTACCTAATTCCGTATTTCCTGGTCTTTCCTCAGTTGGTTTTGTCTTCATGGTTTCTTGTAGTAAGTTTTGGAGTGGGGGTTTAGTACTGATGAATTTCTGTAGTTTCTGTTTGTCAGATATGGTCCATATTCTTTCTTTGTGGAGGAAGGAGAGCTTTGCAGGGTAGAGTATTTTTGGTTGACATTTGTTGGCATGTAGTATATTACATATGTCTCTCCATTCTCTTCTTGCCTTTAATGTTTCTTCAGAGAAATCTGATGTCAGCCTGATTGGCTTTCCTTTATAGGTTGTTTCTTTGTCCTCATCATTTTCAATATATTTTCCTTGTCTTGAATTCTCGATAGTTTTACTATCATATGTCTTGCTGTTTTTTTCCTTTCATTGTAATAATTTGAAGATCTTCTGGCTTCCTGTATGTCGATTTTTGTTTCCTTTTTGTTACAAAGTTCCAGGAGAGTATATTGAAATGTACAAGAGTATGAAGATTTTTGGAAAAACCATAGTGCCCCCTCATTTGGCAATATTAGGCAAAGAGTTACAGATGAATCAATATTTGAGTTGGGCCTGACAGAGAATTAGGGTTGAAAGATGGGATGATAAGTAGAAGGAAAATATTGACTACATTCAGGAGACACTGAAATGTCCCTACTCACAGACACATAGAGGGTATTGTTGCTGAACTGGACAACAATATTCATGGTAAGGAAAGCAAAGCAAGACTTAATGTGCCCCAAGCCCTTGGCTAGATTCTTTACAGTTAACATTTCAAGGCCCTCTGAATAGGGGTAAGAGGTATCAAAAAAAAAAGAGTATATTATTTCACAAATGAGGACACATTAAAGTCTTTTGAAGAGAATTTAATCAAATTAGTGCCAGTTAGAAAGACTGTTGTCAGTCCTTTTCTAAATATGCTAGTCACATAGGGAAAACATTCTAAATATACTAGTCACGTAGGGAAAACATTCTAAATATACTAGTCACATAGGGAAAACATTGGATGTAGGAGACATGCTAAAGTTAAACGAATCCTAACCACAGACACAGTACCTTGGATGCACAAATGCATTCCTCAAGCCTACTTCTTAAGCAATAATTTACATTTCCCACCTTTTGCATTTATTTTTAATTTGTGACAAAAATTTGAATGAATAATAGCAGCTAACATTGTCCGAGCATTTATCTATGTCAGAGCTTATTCTAAAAGCCCATACAGGTATTTTCAAAGTATTTGAAGTTATATAGTTGGTCTTAATTGACAGAAATGGAAACTGAGGTTTAGACAGATTAAGGAACATGTCTCAGGTTAGATAGCCAGTAAGTGCTGATGCTGGCGCTTGTGTTCAACTGTGAGTCCAGAGATAATATTCTTAAGTGTTTTGGTACTAAATAGCAAGCTAAGTAAAGAAATGCCCTGCCTTTTGAGAAATATTTCATTTCATTTTAGTGAAGTTGAAATATTGACTTGTGAAATATGGATAGCAAATGGAATGTGTTCAGAACCGCCATTTACAACAATGTGAATGGACCTTGAAGGTATTATGCTAAGTGAAGCAAGTCAGGAAAAGGAAGACAAACTTGGGGCCTCCCTGGTGGCACAAGGGGTTAAGTCTCAGCACTTTGAAGCCATCAGCAGCCACTGCAGCACAAGTTTGATACCTGGCCAGGGAGCTTCCCACTAGCGCAGCAGACCTCTCCTGTCTCGCCAGCTGCTCCCCTCAGCACTGTATTTCAGTCTGCCTGTTCTGCCCCCCACTCTGTCTCTGGTGAATCATCTCATCACCCCACACCCCTGGCCTACACCCCAGTTCTTGTATGCATAAATAAATAAATATTTTTAAAAAAAAGACAAACTCCACAAGTCATGCATAAAAGATAAAGTAACAAAACTAATGGGGAAAAATTTAGTAGACTATAAGAGCAAAATGGTGGTTAACAGGAGGGGAATGGGTTTGGGTAAATCAGGTAACAGGTGGTATGATGGAGAGTGAAAACTAGAATTTTGGGTGGTGAGCATAAGGTAGTACATGTAGATGTGCTTTACAGTGCTGTACTCCAAGCCTGTGTAATAGGATAAATGAATGTTGCTTCAATAAAAATTTAAAAAGGAAAGAACTTTCCTGATATTACTCAAACTGCTATAGATAATGCTAGGTAGAGAGCTAATGAAAGAAAACCTTCATTTTCAAAAAGAAAGAAGAAGTTCTATTTTAAAGGGTTCCAGTAAGAATCACTTTGAAAATAAGAAGTGGGGCCAAATGTCTCAGTGAAATCCCTCTAATGCCCTCTGTGCTTTTAAAATCAAGATCCATCTGAAAAAGCTCATAGAGGAATCTCTGGGCCAGCAGCAGTGTAGTACTGCAGCAGGGCAGGACAGGTAGAGTGTGTGGGAAGGCCTGACTCGTGAACTCCTGGATGTAGTTATTCTGAGCTTAAAGCAAAGTTTAATCCTTGAATTCAATTTGCTGTTCAAGTGACTTGTCGAGAGCTGAGATAATTGTAACTGGATCTCAAGTCTCCATGTCAAATAGTCTCTTAAGTGGCGTTATCCATAGTGTATTTGGTTACAAAAATATTCATGGAGGTCAAACAGCTCCATTATAGTTTATGCACCTGGAAAGGGGAAAGCTTTGGATAATCTTGTGGAGCATTCAGCAGCTTCAGAATTAACTATTGGTTCAATTTCTGGAACTACAGTACTGAGGACCAGTTTAACAGAATAAATTACAGTGAAATTTATTCATCCAACCCAAATGCACAGGAGGATGGATTCAGTTATTAATTTCAAAGCCTCAAATCCTACTTGTAATGATTCAGAATATAAATAATGGGAGACTGGGTGGCAACATGGAGAGAACATATGGCATAAACATAGACAAAACTGTTTCCGAAAACCTAGCTTAGTTAGATGACCTTGAGCAACTTCTTAACAGCTCTGAGTCAAAGTTTCATTTGACAAATGGAGATGATATCATGTCCTTAGGTGATTTTAACTCTGGGACACTGAGCTAAGTGAGTGTTGATAGAAACACGGCAAGCTGCTAAGGTTGACCCCAGCAATCACAGCTAGATGACACAGGGTATCAGTTAGGCTAGGTAAAGATGTTACCAGGAGTCTTAATCTGGTGGTATCAGAAGGACCTTCCATTGTAGAAGACCCTGGAATGCAGTATTCTTTACTCCAAAGTGTGTAATTGTCAAGGCATTAAATGAGGGTTACGAATCCAAGGCACTGGGTACAGGCAGCCAAGGATAGAAGAGGGACAACCTGAAGCAGAGTACTTAGGACAATTCCAGATGGAATTCTGTGGACTAAGCCATCTGCTATTGTGGGAGAAGAGTCCCTAGTGTATCAGGCCAAGCCCAAATATTCACTCCGAATTCTTGCTATGTAATAGAACAAGGTTGCTGTCTTTCCTGCCCATCAATATGGCTAAGTTTTGATGACTATAAAAGATTAAGTCAAGGAGGCAAGACAGTGTCTATATATATTGCAGTGGAAGATACTGAAGAGTAATGAACTCTTGGGAAGTTTTGGAAAGTACCCCAACTTCAAGAGGGCATCTCTTCCAAGTGCCAGTAAAGTATCAGTGAGATGTCATGTTTGTGTTGTAATTAACATTGGTCCTGTATTCTTCTCTTGATTACTAAGCCCATGGACGTCATGTAAGATTTATGTGAATTCCTTTCTCTACTTTCAGGAGATCCTTCCTTCCTCCCTTCCTCCCTCTCTCCTTCTCCCTCTCCCTCCCTTTCTACCTCCCTTTCTATCTTTCCTTCTTTCTTCTTTCCTTTTTATTTCATACTGACAGTCTCTATTATTGCACAATAAAATTCAAGCACCTTTTCAGGTTTAAGAAACACACACACACACACACACACACACACACACACAGTGATCATGACCCTGATAGGCTTTATAGTTGTTCTTGGAAATGAATGAGAAAAAGTTCATAATAGCATTGGGGGAAATAGCTATGGGATACTAACCCCATCCCTGGAGGTCTCATTACTCTTCTCCTCCTCCCTCCTTTTTCTCTTTACTTACCTTCCCATTTCATCTTGGGAACAAACTCTATAAATTACTCTTCTATTCTCAGAGAAAACATCTCTCTTCCACATCAATTATCATGTCCTTTGCTGATTTGCATGGCCTCTGCTAGGTCTCATCTTTCTTAAGGGAAATAAAGTAGCTTTATGAAAACCACTTCCTCCCTAAGGGAAATTCTTATGTGACCAGTAAAAATGGTAAAATAAATTTGACCTTATGTACTGGTGTCTAGAGTACTGGTTCTTAAATCATTCAGAATCTTAATTAAATGACACTAAGCAAATACCAGGCTTTTAAAGCCAATTTTGTCCTTTCCTTTATTATACCAAAAGGTTTTATTAGAGAAAAGTTACCAACTAGAAGGAAATTTCAAATAGTCAAATTTAACTTTTCTTGGATTCATCGCATTTTAGATGGAAATCTTACATAGAGATTTAAGAAGACATGTTCTCATCAGCAATATTTTTTATATAATAGAATATCTATTAGAACAAGATCTTTTCTAAAAGAATTCTACAGAAGACTAGCATCTCTTTTACCTTGTCCTTTGTTGGCTTCAGTTTTTGAGAATGACTTTTTAAACTTCTCTCTGGATTCTGACGGTGACCTTTACACAACATGGTGATATGGCGATTTCCTGTGCTCAAGCCACTGCTCCCACAAAATATTTGATGATAACTTTGAGTCAAGTTAATTATTGCTGTCAGTCTAAATGGAAGCACAATTGACAGAATTCAGAAATGTCACTTCTGATTTTGTTGTGCAAAAAACAGCGATTAAGTTAAGCAGAATTTCTGGTGTAAATCTGCTAAAAATATTCTGTCTCTGTGCAATAGGAAAGCTCATTTTTTATATACTCCACTGAGATAATGGTTAAGAAGTTTTAAATATAAATTACATAATTTTATCACATTAACAACAAAGATATTTTATAAGTGAATTAGTATCTTGGTGTGGAAAACTAGGGAAAGGAGGCAAGGAGTAAGTAAAATAGCTAGTAGACCAGAAAAAAAAAAATAAACTGTAATGTATTATCTACCCATGTTTAAACAGAAAACTGAATTTTTCTAAACAGCTTTGTTCTGGTACCTATCAAGGATCTTTTTGGTGACTTTAAACATCTCTCTTATCTACATAGAGCATTTACGGAGAAAGTTGATATATCACAAAAAATGAACGAATATACAACTGCTCAAGTATGCCCTAATAACACTGGTCAACAGTGAGATTGTTACTGACTTAAAAAGGCCCTAATCTGTAGTATCTTGGTATGCTGAACATGAATATAACTGAACATGAATATAACCCTGAAAATTTTTTACTAGCTCTCATTTTGAAGATATTTCATATAATGCATTTTATATGATTCACCATGTAAATTTATCCAGTAGGATTGCAACAACATCCTCAGTCAGCCTAAAATAATGTAATATTGCATCTCATTGCATAATACCATCATGCATACATCATCTAGAGTTGATTGCATCATTTTCTGATGCAATGCAGTTCTACTGCCAGGCAGCTGCTGACATAAGCTGATGTCAGCAGTGTACTATACAAAGCCCTGTCGGAAAGGTTGAGCATTGAAAATATTTCAGACTTTGTGTGAGACAGTTTAAGCTACTGTTACATAGAACTGTTATTTTATCCATTTACGCACAATACAGAACAGTAATGCCTCGAAAGTGTGTTAATAATATGGACAATTTCTGCTCTATCTGTGGGGAAGGGACATTTGCCAACCAGAAGAAAATTATCACTTCTCAAGTGAAGAAGCCTTATCATCTTGACTTCGGATGCAAGGTTGGTGACAAAGAAAAGCCTTGGACCCCGCATATATGCTGTGCTATATGTCCAACACAGCTTTCACAGTGGTTCAATGGCAAAAGACCATCAATGCCATTTGCAGTCCCCATCGTGTGGAGAGAGCCAAGCAACCACATAAAAGACCATTACTTCTGCTTGGTTCCTCCTCTTTTCAGTGGAATAAAGAATCAAAAGAAGTCAAGAATAGTCTACCCAAACATTCCATCTGCATTGAGACCAGTTCCACATGGTGAGGGACTTCCTATTCCAGAACCTCCAGCAGTATATTATCTTGATTCATCTGATGAGGACAAGGGTGAGTTGACCTGTTCTTCCCCAGTTCCATCCGCATGCAGGGATCCAGATTTTCACTGTGGTGCATCATCAACCCTACACAGACTAACACAGGAAGAACTAAATGATCTGGTTCATGATTTGGACTTATCCAAGAACAAGGCAGAATTGCTAGGATCAAGACTCCAACAATGGAATCTTCTAGAAGAAGATGTCACAATTATTTTATATCGAAAGTGCCACCAGCAGTTGGAGCCTTTTTTTCAGAAAGGAAAGTACTCTGGTATTTTGTTCTGATACTGAGGCCCTCATGAATGCCTTAGAAATCACTCATGACCCACAAGAATGGAGACTATTTCCAGACTCTTCGAAACTGAGTCTTAAGTCTGTGCTTTTGCACAATGGAAACCGTCTTCCATCTATTCTACTCCTGAACAGCTGTACAAGAGACAAGCGAAGAAATCTAAGAAGTAGTCTATGACTTGATTTTTTAAAGTATTAACTATTGGCATACATTTTGTGATGTAAACATACATTTATTGCAGATTATAAAAAAAACTAGAGCTAAAATTAGAATTTGACTGTCGTATTCATGTTGAGCATATACAAATTGATAGGAAATGACTAATTTTATTTCAGTAACATGACTTCTGTAAAAATTTGTTGACCTGTGTAATTTGTGGATGTCAATGACCCAAGGCAAGTCATCTTGAAGGTGGAATGGTCTGTTCATGTGCTAAAAATTCTGTTGGTCTTCTTTGTAAGATCCCAGCACATTAATACAAGAAACTTTTAATTATTTGGTGTTATATCCTTTCATCAATATATCAAAATGCTTAATCATGCATGGCTTTTCTATTTCAACTCTAAAAATAGAGAAATACTAACAGTAATAAATAGCTTCCAAATACAGAACTTAATTTAAGTAGTAATTTCCGTACAAAAATAGATCCCTGCTAATCATACTAATGGTGAGCCCCAGTGGTGCTGCATTACATACAAGTCGTCTTCTAGAGGAGAAATGAGCAAGAATCAGAGGATGTTCTGGGGGAAAGAAGACCAAAGACCATGAACTCTTTGCTTCCCACTTCCCTTTTGGGAAGGAACCAGGAGACCAAGTCAAAGAGCGAGCAGCAAGCTAGAATCCCTGACCAGGTGTCAGGACTCTAAGAAATGGAGGTTACATAGCTCCCAATTGTTGGAAGTGTCCTTTTCTTGTCCTTAATAAAGAAGAATGAAACAAGATGATACTCAGAAGCATGAAAAGACACAGAACCTGCCTCGCAGTTTACACAGGATCCACTCCTCTGACATTGACCTCGGATGCCGTCTGTGAAGCCCTTGGTCTTTTGTGCTCTTTGTCAGCAACTGCATTTTCCTTGAACTTTCCTCTCAATCTGCATCAGGCTCTACTGTCCTGTACTCTGACTTGTCCAAGATTCTAGCTTCACAAGAACTTCACTGACTCCTGGTACCCTGCATCTACCAGAAAGATGCCCCAATTCAACTGGTTGTCTTTGGCATGGCAGCCTTTGTACCTGCTCGAGTAGACCAATTACCCCTCTCTACATACTGACTTAACCTTTCAAGTTGGTCCCTAACTTAGTGACACACTTGCGAAAGGTACACCCATATTCCCAAGGAGTTGAGAAGTTGAAATACACTGAAAATGAACTTGGTTGAATTAAGGAACTAATTCCTTTAGCCACTTAGTTCAGCACAGTCCAATATAACTTTCTGTGAAGATGGCAATGTGTTTTTCTGTACTGGCCAATCCAATAGCCACACGTAGTTACAGAGTATGTGAAATTTAGCAAGTGGATAATGTGGCTGAGGAACTGAAATTCTAACTTAATTTAATGTTATCTAATTTTCTTTTAAATTTAAATAGCCACATGTGGCTAAGGGTCACTCTTTTGAACAGTAGAAATCTACTTCTTTACATTCTCTGGCAGAACAACAGTTAAACCTTCAGGAGAAAATTCATCAAATTGAATTAGTTTGTTATGACTAAAAAAAAAAAAAAACTTTTTTAGGATCTTAAGGGGAAAAGAAAACAAGGTGATGACCTTGGATATGAGTTCGAACCAAAAGCTACAGGGCAGTAAGAGTCAGGTTCTTCATCATTCACAAATTGTTGGAGATTGATATCTCCACCCTTCTAGCTCCAAGCACATTTCAAGAGCTATGGCAAATCTTACAAAGTAAAAACATTTGAAACATATTCAGCCAAGTTTCCCAGCAGCCAGTGAGGTTCTGGAGGAGCTGAGAACCTACCCTCTTCTGGTGAGTTCCTCAGTCACTTGATGAAATTGCTTGGCTCTCATTTAGAGCTACTGCAACAGTAAGAGATAGCTAAAGGAATTATTTTGGCATTTTGAAATAGTCTCTTTTAATTTTTCAGTGTCCAGTTGAATGTTTTCTTCAAATAAATTGCTTCATTAGCACTCATGAGCAAAATTTATTCAGAATTTAAAAATAGAAGATGTCAAAGTTGGAAGTAATATAGCTGATTGGGAGATTCTCTTGCTCCTCTACAGGAAATCCAAAGAAAGCAAAGAAAAAGAGACCAATTGAGTAGAGAGACATATTGTTGAGTCCAGGGAGTGCCTGCTTCCATCATTAAGCCTGGAGGAAAATGTTTGCTTACCCCACACAAAGATGAATGACTTTGTGGCGAACTTTTTTTTTTTATTTTTTTAAAGATTGATTTATTTATGCATACAAGAACTGGGGTGTAGGCCAGAGGTGTGGGGTGGTGAGAGTATTCACCAGAGACGGAGTGGGGAGCAGAACAGGCAGATTGACTGAAGTACACTGCTGAGGGGAGCAGCGGGCGAGGCAGGAGAGGTCTGCTGTGCCATGTGGGAAGCTCCCTGGCCTGGTATTGAACTCATGCCCAGTGGCTCTAGATAGCTTCATAGTGCTGCACTTAACCCATTGCGCCACCAAGGAGGCCCTGTGGCAAACTTTAATCGGTTTAATTCAAGTGTAGGATGTTAGGGTTTCTGAGTTGCCCATGTGTCTGTGGTCATCAAGAAATCCTTTCAGGAAAGTTTTAATTAAATGGTGCTGCATCTGGGATTATATAAACTACCTTCCTAACTCAAGGAAAGATGCTAGTGAAAATATAGGTGTGTAGCAGAGACAAGGAAAAGGAAGTGGATGAGTTGAGGAATAATAACATAGCAAATTTAAATGCAGCAGAAAACAAATTTATATAGGCACAAACCCCTAGTCTACTTCCTTTCTAAAATTTCCTACAAGGACCAAATAATCTCCAGTCTGTGCAGTTTTAAATACCCATATATTTACAAAGTGGCTTTCCAGTTATTCCCCAATTTCTTTAGAATATGTTTGCATATTCTGCATATTCTCTATAATCCTCAATTTTATTAGATAGCAATCAATTTTACTGAAATGTGAATTATGGGCAATTTGCTTTATTAAATCAGAAATCTGAGTCTGTGTGTCTACGTAGCAAAGGAGACAAGGCCTCATGCCCCTCCTCCCCTCCTCCCTCTCTCCTTCCTTTCTTCCCTCCCCTTTCTCCTTTCTTTCATGTTGTTTTCTGGATATGGGTGAAAGTTATAAGAGAATTGACAGAAAAAATACAATATTTTAATATTTTGGCTTTCCAAATATTTGTGAAACCTTTAGTCTCCAAGCCAGGCTTGTATGGAGCATTCCCTGATTTTCATGGAGAGGTGGGAATCACTCCTCTTTTGCTACCCAGCCCTTATTGTCATCTCTTTAAGACAAGAATGCTCTTCTTTTCATTTGCAACATCTCCCTTTATTTATCTTATTAAGTCCTTTATTTTGCATAGAGATGAGGAGATGTTTTACTGTTCATATCACTGTAACTTTCCAGGGAAATGATTTATCATATGTGACACTGGAAAAAATAAAACACTAATTTATATTCATGAAGTTCTCATTTGTGCTTTCTGCTCATAATATAGTCTCCTAACCTCTCCAGGAAGTTCTAGAGCCCCAATATTTTGTGACATTTTCTGTCCAATGTGAGTAGGAGAACAATAGTATAGGAAAAGTAAAAATTTTAATTCTTTAGAAGTCAAAACAGACAATATCACAGAGTTGTAAAAATCAGTAGCGGAAAGGGACAGAACAGGTTTCATTAGACCTAATCTGTCATGAATAAGACTTATTCTTCAAGCTCAGCATCTGAAATGCTACCTGGTATATGGATTCCTGATGAAATAAATGCAAAGTAATAAACAGGTGCTAGAGTAGGAAAGAGGAGAAACTAGCGAAGACTACATGTACTTGTTTATGTGCTGAAGGACTTCCAGAAATATTTGGTGGGAGGAATTATTTATAAGTTAGAAAGATAAAATAAATGTATAAGTTTAGTTATTTATATATTATGCATATTACAATATGGTACAAGCAGTGTAATATTTTTGATAGCTATGTGAGGAAATGCTATTAAGTGGACCAGCTGTAATTTGTTTTGTCTTATTATATGCTTGGTTAAAAATGGCCACTCCCGTAATCACATGAATACCAGATGAAGTAAACATTGTGATTCAATTTTAAAACTTGAAAAATGTTTCTAATAAAATAATTATTATTTTTTTTTTTTTGGTAAAAATATTGCTACTTGACAGAATGCATTAAAATGGGTACTCAATGGAATGGAAGGCTGGCAAATCCTTCTGACTTCACTGGGGAAATAAGAACATATTAAAGCCCTAATTCTTAGAAGATGCTACATGAACATATACCTGAACAACAGGGGCTGAAAATAATAACAGCATCATCGTTTTAAGAGATTTAAGGAAAAATGGAGAAAAATGGACTGACTGGGAAACTATGCTGTAGTTCCATTCTCCTGCAGGAAAGGGATACCCCTTCTTCCCCATATACTTTCCTCTGACGTGATGGTGGTGAGTCTGTGTATAGCAGAACTCAAAAACTCAAATGCTACAGAGAACAGGACTCAACATTAGACAGGGAAGTGGGCCTGAGTAGGATTCTGGGCAGTCTTAGAAAATGGTAGTAACTAGTGAACCAGAAGGACAGTAGATTAGATTAGTTGATTGTTACCAAGTAGGAATATATGTCCAATGTCCCAAGGTAACAGTGTTTCAAGAAATATTGAAAATTCCATTTTTATGATTGTTTCTTATTTGTACATTATATTTTGATGACAAAAAATAAAAATAACCCATGTATCTGCAAGTTGAATATTGCCGGTGGGTCTTATTTTAATTACTGAGTACTGAAGGGATAAATAGCCAATATACAATCTACCTTGTTTCTTGCCTCTTTTACTGTACAAGTTAGGTGCCTTTTAATTTGAGGGGAGACCGCCCCCATGCCAGTTTAGAGAATCTTTGACAGTCTATACCTGAATCTGAATTTCTGTTCTTAGTGCTACATTATTCTTTTAGATTCAAGGGTACTTTAACTCCCTGCTAAACATTAAAATATCACCTTATTAAAGTATAAAATAAATCTAATTACTAGAAATTTTTGCTTAAACTGATCAATGAGTATGTGGTGGAGAGAAAGGCAATGCTTCAGGGAAGTCGTTCTACTCTGTAAAAAAGTCACTTCTTCAGGGCTTTCCTGGTGGTGCAACGGATTAAGTCTCAGCACTACAAAGCTATCGGCAGCCACTGCAGCATGAGTTTGATCCCTGCCAGGGAGCTTCCCACACATGACGCAGCAGACTTCTCCTGTCTCTCCCTCTGCTCCCCTCCACAATGTATTTCAGTCAGTTCTCCTATTCTGCTCCTAACTCTGTCTCTGAATTCTTTCACCCCCCCACACCTCTGGCCTGCACCCCAGATCTTATATGCATAAATAATCTTTTAAAAATTCACTTGTTCAAAATGCAGATCCCCTGACTACAGTCCTGAGGTTCAAATTCTGTGGATGTAAGGGAAAACCCAAACTACCTCTTTAATGAGCAGTGGGTGAGTCTCATGTACATAGTTTTTGAAAATAATAATAATAATAATAATAAACCTAAACAGTGGTTCTCAAACTTAAGTGTGCATCAGAACCACCAGGAGGGCTGCTCATAACACAAAATGTCAGTTACCACCTCCAGGATTCTGACTCAGTCCAGGGGGCACCTGAGAATTTGAACTTCTACATGTTTGCAGGTGATGCTACGGCTGCTGGTCCAGGGGCTACACTTTGAGAACCACTATTCAGGAAAGGGCAGGAGGCAGGCTGTCTGGCTTACCATAGGGATCTTGGTACAGGTCTGCAGGAACTGAAAGTAGAATCAGAGAGACTGAAATTACTTTAAATGCCTCGTAAAGTTGCCTTGGATCTGGTGTTGGCACCTGAACATAAGTGCACTGCAGAATGTTCTGGTTCATTCACTCATGAAATATTTATTGTCACTCACTTTGTGCCAGACACCACAGTACTTCAGCAAATATCTATTGAGCACTCCCTTAGCCAGACTGGGGGCTAGATTTCAGTAAGAGACAAGTCTCAGCTTCCATAAATCAGGAGCCTGGAACGCCTGCTTCTCTGCTATCATTCTTATTCAGAAGATGGCAGAAGGAGAATCTTGGTTCTTTCTGGATAAACACGACAGCACAGCAGAGCTGCTCTGCTGTTCTGCTGTCCTGTGAGAAGGATGGTCTGCTCCAATTTCTGCATCTGGGAGCGGACAGGATGCCACCGGTGTCCCAACATCCAGGACAGCTGTGGTCCATGGACCAGCAGAGAACACATCCTCGTAGAAGCCAGTCCCCTACCATCACCCCTGTGCTTGGCAGCAGGACGCTGGACACAATTTTTCTGGAAATGGCACCTCGTCAGTGCAGACAAATGCGCTGGTGGCCGGCTGTCAATCCCACCCACTGCTGCCCTCTGCAATCGCTTCACAGAAAACATCCTGTGAGCCCCTCAGGAGGCTGCCGTGTCTCTGTGTCTGCAGACAGCAGTAACAGAGGCCATGAGGGCCAGAGGCATGCGTTTTTAGTCATAGAGGCCGTCCCATTTTATACCTGGCCACAAATGATTCATTATTTTAGTGTAAGGCGGGGGGAGAGACTCCCACTTCCCCGTCAAGTGAGGAGACCCGGGGGTCTCCAGGTTTCTGTCCTTTGCTTTCTTGGAGTCAGTCCTCATTTTAGAAATATGGTGCAGTGATACTAAGACAGAGACTTGTGATTCACTCTGTCCTTATTTTTATTTTCCTGAGTTCCCTAAGTCTACTCAACATTTACAAAGCCTGTAGAGTGAGTTGTTACCCAGGGGACCAATACCGGAAGTTATGACAATGTTTAAATCAGAATAGAGATAACTGCTTTGAGATATCATTGTGCTTTTAAATAGTGTATTAATTTAAAAAGTCACAATTGGGCCTCCCTGGTAGCGCAGCAGTTGAGCGCTGTGCTGTGGAGCTGTCGGCAGCGGTGACGCAGGTTCGAGGCCTGGCTTGGGAGATTCCCACATGGCGCCGCAGACCTCTCCTGCCTCACCCACTGCTCCCCTCATCAGTGTATTTCTGATCTGCCTGTTCTGCTCCCCACTCTGTCTCTGGTGAACCCTCTCGCCGCCCCATGCCTCTGGCCTGTACCCCAGCTTGTATGCATAAATAAATAAATCTTAAAAAAATTTAAAAGTCACAATTGTGTAGCGTGTAATACCTGAGACTCCTCGAGAACTGGAATCGGCTAATTCATTTGTGTATCACTCCTGGACTTCATCTGGTAGACACTCAACAGCGTGTGTTGAATACACACAGGGCAGCAGGAGAAAGTGGCAAGGACCCCAGAGCAGGAAGGCACGGGCTCAGGTTACATGGTGACCAGCTGGAGGTTTTCTTGCTACAGAAGCAGGTGAGCGAGCACCTGTCCTTGCCTTCCAGTGTCGCGTTCACCCAGGAGCCCCTAAGAATCCCTCTAACTTGTACTAACAAGTGTAGACGCCAGAGCTGATATACTAAGGACTGAAGTGTCCAAGAAAAAGTGAACTGTAGCAAATAGCATGATTTTACCCTAAATTGAAATTAAAAATAACTTATTGAAAGGTAGTTTTTTTCCCACTCAGGAACAAAAGTAGAAGGAACTTTAATAGAAAATGTAATTTGTAAACTTAGATCCAGGTAAAGATTCCCAGAAAAATGCCAAACCCCATTAAAGCAGTTTCAGGGAAACGTATGTACATCTTTTATTACGGTTATTTTAACTAGCTTGATAAATTGAGTTTACCAGTAGGTGGTAAAATCTCTGTGAGGCTGAAAGGAAGAATATTTAATGTTCAGATCTGCTCAGGAATCTATTTAAACGCAGAATTCTGATCCTTATGGCTGGATAATAAGGATTATTTGACACTCATGAATATAAAAACTAAAATAGTTCCAGTAATTCTCTGTGTTTATCTCCTTCGTGATGTATCTCAGATAACAGACCAATCAAGTACAAGTTACAGGAGCATGGTCTAGTTCTGAAATAGCTCACAAGCCTGTTTCCCTTTTCTGTTTGCTTTGGCAAAATGTACAAGCTCATCGTGTAAATTCTCCTCCATCTCCTTCACATTGCTGCTAGCTCATTCTGAATCACAAGAGAGACGGCATTATTTCCCAAAACCCGAAAACAACTCTCCATAATAAAATGACGTTCTCTCCAACAAGCAGAGCACTCGAGGTCCCCAGCTTTGCTGCAACTGCTCTTTCCAGACTCATCCTTCACCACGTCCCTCCACACACACTCAAGTCCTCACGGTCCCTCTTCGGATTATAAATGAGGGGGGACGTCAGGAGCAGGCGCTCTGGAGGTACGTGACCCGGGTTCCAAGGCCCGCACTGCCATGAACGTGGTGCCCTTGAGTAAGTCACATCTCTTCTCTGAGTCTCCATTTCCTCATCTGTGTAGTATAACGTGGGCCTCCCTTGCGGGGTTACCAAGGTGTACCATGAGGTGACACTTTCTACTTGCCTCCAACAGAGCACACACACCACCACTGGCAGGTCTACACTGCCGCTCATGCCTTCCCTCCATGCCCATCACTGTCACGCTCTCCGTGGCACCTGCTTACTCACTCTTTCCGAACCAACATCATGAACCAGTTATTTTGTGGGTTCTTTTAGCACTTTGATTGTCCTTCCATTGTTGTATCCTGCATTGTAGGGAGGTGTTTTGCTCTCTCCATATCCTTCTCCAGAATATAAAATCCTGGAGAGGAGGGAAGAACCCGGTGTGGCCTTTCCACTTGCTGGGCCAGAACCATGCTTCTACCCGGGGAGTGCTTGTTACACGTTTGGTGAAACAGAAGACGCTTATCTGTGAAACGTTCAAAGCACCTTTCATTTAAATGGATTCATCCAAGAAAACAATCTGATTTGAGACCATTCTTTATTTTATGTAAAAGCTAATTTCACTCATTTGACATTTACTGAGTATTTACTATCGTCAGTCACTGTTTCCAGGCCCTGGAGATAGAGCAACTTAAAAAATAGGCAATTTTTCTGCACTCAAGATGGAAATAGTTAAGCAAGATTAAGAAAATATGTGCTAAGAAGAAAGAAAAAGCAGGGAAGAATGAGAAGAAAAGTAGTTATTTTATATATAGGTGGTCCAGATAGACTTTATTGAGAGGAGACCTGTGAGCAAGGATCTAAAGAAAATTTGTCACATTCAAGGGAAGAGTTTTCCAGGCAGAAGGAATGGTCCGTGCCAAAGCTGTGGGGCAGAGCTCGCTTGAAGAATTTATTTATTTATTTATTTAAAGATTTATTTATTTATGCATACAAACTGGGGTACAGGCCAGAGGCGTGGGCGGCGAGAAGGTTCACCAGAGACAGAGTGGAGAGCAGAACAGGCAGACAGACTGAAGTACACTGCTGAGGGGAGCAGCGGGCGAGGCAGGAGAGGTCTGCAGCGCCATGTGGGAATCTCCCTGGCTGGGTGTCGAACTCACGTCGCCGCTGTCGACAGCTCCACAGTGCAGCACTTAACTGCTGCGCCACCAGCGAGGCCCCGCTTGAAGAATTTAAAGACTAGAAATGATCCTATGTGACTGGAATGGTGTGACCTTAGGAGTGTGTCAGAATTGACTGCAACTGGATCTTATAGAACCCGTGGGTCCATGCTATTTGACTACGTGACTCTTTCTCACATCCTTACTCCCTCACAGGCCACCCCCAACATCAGTCTCTTCCTCTCCATCAAGGAAAACATAAGGGATCATTTTCTTCCTCTCTTCTCCATCCATTCAGAGATATGTTGTAAAATACAAGTAAAAGCATTTGTATTTGTGCCTATGAATGTGACTTGTAAACGTGTAATTGATTTGGTGTATATGCACACAGAAACTTGGCAGAAGATTATACACACTACCTTGCATCTTACCTTTTTTTAAATTTTTTTAACATTTATTTATTTATACATACAAGCTGGGGTACAGGCCAGAGGCATGGGGCGGCGAGAGGGTTCACCAGAGACAGAGTGGGGAGCAGAACAGGCAGATCCACTGAAATACACTGCTGAGGGGAGCAGCGGGCAAGGCAGGAGAGGTCTGCTGCGCCATGTGGGACTCTCCTGACCGGGCATCGAACTCGCATTGCGTGCAGCCGACAGCTCCACAGCGCAGTGCTCAACCGCTGCACCACCAGGGAGGCCCGCATCTTACCTTTTCACATCACACTATAATTTGGAGATTCATTTACACTCATGCCTATGGATCACTCTCATTTTTCCCATGGATGTACAATATTCCTTTGTAAGAAAGAAACTGGCAAAAGTAAGCCCAAAAAGTAAAAAAAAATATGACTACAGTATTGAGCTTACTGGGGGAGAGTTGGGATGGCAACAAAGCAGGGAGGTGGCCCAATGGTACACAGTGGAGGAATATGGGTGCTCTGGTGTGGGTGTGTCATGGCGATGTACATGTGAGGAGGTGGGAACCTATTCTTCCCTGGATCATAAACATCGCTGTAAACCACTGGCACCTGGCATGTGTGTGTGTGTACATACATATGTATGTATACACACATGTGCACACACACACACACACATATATATATATAAAGATGTATATATATATATATATATACATCTTTATGTTTCTATCATCACTGTGAAGCTAAGGACATTTGTTTTTAACCTAATTCTATCAGAAACATTCTGCCATGAAAAATTTTCTATGTGTGACATTTCTCACAAGTATTAATTATAATAACAGAATTGCTGATGTAAAATACATAAACATTTTAAATTTTGAAAAGCATAAACACTACCAAATTACCGTCCACAAAGGTTATGGAGAATTATTCTTCTTCTCGCAATTATTTATGAGAGGGACTGTTTCTCTACTAAGTGAAGATGGCATCTCACTGGAGTTTTAATTTGCATTTCTCTGATTATGAGTAAGGTTGACCATCTTTTCATATGTTTATAAGCCATTTGTATTTTTTTTTCTAGGAGCAATCTGTTCATATTGGAGTCTATTTTGGACTCTGCTTAATTGTCAGATGTTTGGAGTCAAAACTGTTCTAATTAATATTTCTTCCCATTATGTTCCTGGATTAACAGTGCTATAGCCTCTATCAAATAGCTACACCTAGATATTTTGCCTAAAATTTCCCTTAGTTAATATTTGTGCATCACAGATGTCAGCTGAATTGGGCGGGGTGCAGGGAGAGAAGAGAACTGGGGTGGAATAGTAGTGTTGTCCTAGGACCACTGGTAAATCTTAACTTGGATCTTTTGTTTTTAAGTCTATGAAAGTTCAAAACCTATCCATTTTCCCCAAACTCTTATGCTATCTGGGATTTGGGGAAATCCTATAATCCAATGGGCCTCACTTGCTATTTCCTATATATTTCTGTGATGTCTTTTTTTCCATCTTGTACTTTTTACCCATCACCTCAATACAACAAACTTAAACCCTTTACTATCTCTCTGAAACAATTTTACAGCAATACTTCTTGAACTTGGTCGAATTTATCTAGATCCTGAAAAAAATCACATTTCCAAGCACATTCCTTCTTCTTTACAATTCTTTCTCTTCATTGGATTCTTTCCCTACTTCTCAAGAATAAAATATGTGTGTATGTGTGGGGGGGGGGTTGCCTTTCAGTGAACAAATCTGTGAATTCTGTGAACTCACCATCCATAAAAAATAGGAATTCTTTGGAATGATGCAGTATTTCCACTAAGAGGAATCTTAAAGAACAAAATTTCTTCCATACATATTTACAAATCTCTGTAACTTAAATACATACCTCACCTACTAGTCCTAGACATAGGGTACTGAACCTAAGTGCTATAATGTTGAGCTAAATATTTAGAGGTGCTCACAGATAAAGAGAAGGAGTTTACAAAGCTCCACCAAAGAAATTTTGAGTTAAGTGCAAAAGTCTTTGTAACAAAAGGAGAGTGCTTTTGGTTTTGTTTTTTCTTTTTTCCCAAATTGGTTTGGAATGGTCATTATAGGCATTCATGCTCAAATTCTGATGGTGCTGCAAATTTACGCCATCCATATAAGAGTCTGTATGACAGATCAACCCTCACATTCTATTAAAGACCCATGTCCTTTGGAAAAAGAGTTCTGGCATTAGCAATATCTTTAAAAACATTTTTATCAGACTTCCCATTGGAATATTTTTCCCTGATATATTTAAGAACCAATTATTAGATGACCTTTCTTTTAACCCTCCTGAGAAATCTGAAGTTGTTGGTCATAATGCTTATTATTCAACTTACTGTCTCTATTAACAAAATTTTCCATAGCAATTTATTCTTTCCCTCTTGCCAACATTCTTAGTGGATGAAGTATTTCATTTCCTTCTCAAGGGCAACCCAATCCTCTGTACCTATAGCTCCAACTTCTTCTAATCAAACTTCTTCTAATCCTTTACTTCTTCAGTTATTCTTCCTCATTTCCTTTCTGTTTGTTTTTATACTTTAAACTACATGCCTGCTCAGATCAAGGTAATCTCCCTACAAAAAAAAAAAAAAAAAAAAAAACACAATCTTCCTCCAAAACTCTTGATCTTGAGTTTCAGCTGTCAACTCACCAGTATTTTTCCTCCACCCTCATAAAAATTTTAGAAAGTACCTAAACTGATATTTCATCTTTTTTCCCTTTCACTTACTCAGCAAATAATTGCAACTTGATTTTTGTCCCCACCCATCTGCTGATTTCACCAAGTTACCAATGATAATACAATTTCCAAATGAAATGGAGCATTTTTTAAAACATTTACTTAATTGGACCACTCATCTGCCTTTGTTGTGGTCCAAAAAATCTTTTCTTGTTCTCTGTGGATGTCTGATATTTAACTTTCTCAGTATAGGTTTGATGTGCTCATCTTTCTTGCTATATCCCAAATGTTCCTTTCTCTTAGGCTCTGTCATTGTCCATTTTCCAGTTACTCTTCTGCTGCATCTACCCTTCAAAATTCCAAACCCACATTTTGTGTACAGGAGTCTCTCTTTTCCACTCTCCTTGAGATTCCTCACCAAACTTTTTGGTTTTATCTACTACTAAAATGCTAAAAAAAACCCACTCAATTCTTTGTACATTTCAAATCTCTCTGCAAATTCCAAAAATATAAGGATAGCATTACACTATTTCAGGACAATGTCGCACAGTCTCTTCCATTTGATTTGTGTGAAATGAATTGATCTCTTTACAACTTTGCTTCTGTTCTATCACTACATGGGACAGGTGACATCAGGATTCATCCCCCCAACATTTCAAGCTAACATTCTATGAGTTATTTTTAATTTCTTTCTTATATCATCTTTGTTGAAAATCAGGCTTGCAAATTTTAGTTCCAAAATATTGCCACAATTCCACTCTTAGGTATTTACCCAAGGGATACATAAACAGTAATTTGCTGCACTCCTATGTTTATTTCAGCACTGTTGACAATAGCAAAGAGGTGAAAACAACCTAAAGAGTCCAAAATGGATGACTGGATTGAGAAGATGTGGTACATATACACAATAGAATAGTACTCAGCAATAAAAAAGATAAACTCATGCCATTTGTGGCAACATGGATGAAGCTGGAAGGGATTATGCTAAGTCAAATCAGCCAGAAGGCGAAAGATAAATATTGGATGGTATCACTTATATATGGAACATAGAGAAATAAACAAAAGATCAAAGACAAACCTTAAAACCAACCATTGAAAGTTGGCCATAGATATGAGGCATCTAGAAGAGGAGGGGGAGTTGGAGGGGAAAGGGTGAAAGTAGAGGGGAAAGCACAGTGAACTATGGTGGAAAATTATGGGTGCTTCAGTGGTGGAAGAGCTATAGTCACCACATCTGAAGAGAGAAATCTTGTACTCAAAATATTAGCAAGGATCTCCCTGGTGGTGCAACGGGTTAAGTCTCGGCACTACGAAGCTACCCAGAGCCACTGCAGCATGAGTTTGATACCCAGCCAGCGAGATTCCCACATGGCACAGCAGACCTCTCCTACCTCACCTGCTACCCCCCCAAGCAGTGTATTTCAGTTGATCTACCTGTTCTGCTCCCCACTTTGTCTCTGGTAAATCCTCTCACCACCCCACATACCCCATATTACAGCTTGTATGCAAATTAAATAGATCTTTTAAAAAATTTAAAAATATTAGCAAGAATGTAAAACAATAGTATTTCATATAAATAATAAATAAAATAGATAAATAAATAAAATAACTCTTCTCAATGATTTCGCAAATATTCCCTTTGTACTGCATCTCTGCCATAACTACCTCCGTTAAGAACCTTTCCCCTCTTGTCATCATATTTCAAGAGTTTCCCAACCTTGTCTAGTCTCTCCAGACTTTTATATCTCAAATTATTCAGTATGCCAACGTCACATTTCCATAATGTAAACATGACCTTTGATTCTTCTCTTGATCATCATTGTGTCTCCATCTTACATCTTGTCACTTCTCTCCTACCACGTAATTCCTCTTACATATCATAATGTTTATTGTCCCAGACCTTTGTTCAGAGTCTTTCAAGATAAAACATTCTCTCATTCATCAATAGAAAGTCAGTAAAAGTCAACTGCTACTTAGTTTTTAAAATTTAGATCAGATGTCACCGTGTGTAAGAAGGTTTCTCTGATATATCTTTTCTACTCATGTCTAATTTTGGGGTTCAACTCCTGTGCTCTGGAATTTTGAACTTGCCCTTATAATCTTTGCACTCTTTATTAGGATATCTTTTTACACAACTATCTTTCATTAGATCCGAGTGCTTGAGTACAAAGCCTCTGCAACCTACCTATGTAGTCCTAATGACGAGGGCAGGACTTGACACACAATATAGCAAGTTTTCATTAACATTATTGACAGGTTCTTAGAAACTGAGAATTTAATCAAAATGACACACAAAGAAAGCAAGTCCTTGAATAATGTCATTTCACTCAATGTCGCCTGGGATTTTTTTCTCATCAACGTTATAATCCAACAATGTTAAGTGAAGCGTTATTCAAGGACCAGCTGAATATGATTAATAATGTTGTTGACTATATGAGAGGATGGTTTAGGTTATAAGTATAGGATGGATATTTCAAAGTTAAACTAAACAATAGGCCAGTATAATCATTTCACTTCTCTTAGTTATTCTGCTTATTGCAAAATGGGGATGATAGCGACCACCTTACAATGATTTTTTATGACAAATAAGACATTTGACAAGATTCAGCATCCATTTATGATAAAATCTCTTAGTAAAATGAGGATATAAAGACGATACCTCCACAAATATAGCAAACGCCAGTTAGCATCCTACTCAATGGTGAGAAACAGAAAGCTTTTCCTCTAAGATCAGGTACAAGATAAGGATGTCACACTCAGTGACTCAGCGCCACTGTTCAACATAGTATAATAAGTCCTAGTTAGGACAATTAAGCAAGATAAATATATAAAGGAATCCCCTCATATTTCACTCAGACATGGAATATAGAGAAACAAATCAAAGTAATTGACAGATCTAAATCAAAATACACTCTAGAAATATGACTGCAGAATTGAGGTACTGGAGGGGGAGGCGGCGTGGGGGAGAAGAGCAGGTTGGGGACCCAATAGTCTGGGGTAAAGGACTCCAGGTGCTTTGGTGGTGGGTATGGTGAATTATGTCTGAGGAGGTGTGAACTTAATCCCATAAATCACCTATGGTGTTGTAAACCAATGTTACTTCCATAGAAAAATATCTCTATGAACTGAACCAACATTGTTAATTTCTTCAGCATAGCCAAGAAACCGATAGGAAACAAAGAGGCAGTCAAATAAATATAAATCTTAGCATTGCTGAAACAGGATAAGGTTGTACAAAATGGGGTGGGGAAACCACCTTTTAATAGTCAGAGAAGACCTCTCCAAGACACAGTATTTCAATTGAGATCTAATAGGATATAAGGGCCATGCACGCAGCAAGTTGGGGGAACAGCATTTTGGTCTGGAGGCCAGAAAGAGGTTGCTTCCTGGGGGGACTGAAAAAAGTTCAGTGTGGTGGGAATGAAGAGATGAAAAAAGGAAGTGAGAGGCCCAGATGAGGCAATACAGGGCAGGCCAGATCATTCGGGGCCTTACAGATTATGTTAAACTGGCTATGTTAACCTAGGAGGTTATGCTTTAACATAACCCTCTATTCCAGAAACAAGCTCAGATAGGGTGCAGAACTAGTTCATAGTCTTAGTTCACAGGCATAGAACCAGACATGGCAGGGATGTTGGAATTCAAAACAACCGTGACTAATATGCTAAATGCTAACTGTTAAAGTACCATACAAGAACAGATGGGCAGTGTACACAGAGAGATGTAAATCTTAAGAAAGAACTCAAAAGAAAAGCTTGATAAGAGCTCTAGATCTGCTGTTTCCAAACTCAAGACTTCTGCTCCTAGATGCTCTGCCCTAGATTACTGCTGCCATCAATATCTGTCCAACACACCTGTGCATAATGTTACCTTCGTGCCTTAGTGCACACCTGTGTTCCTCCTGCCTGGGTTAGAAGTAGTATCATTATAATGTCTTCTCAGAGACATACAAGCAATAAAATTCAGGACAAAATTTGAAAGCCTGCTGGTTCTCCTACTTTATAAAATTATGAAAATGGATATCTCAACATTTTAATGAGAGAAATAAGTGAAATATGCAAATCCCCTAACTTTTGGGGTCTGATAAAAAGAAGCTGTGCAATAAATGTGAGTTTCCCTGTATCTCTCCAATATTGGCTTTCTCTTCATTCCATTCCACTGAACTTTTTAAGCCACCAAAGGATCATCACTTATTCTCCCTTATTCAACGATTCACTATGGGTTTAATCTTTATATGTGCATATCTTACTTCTTTTTTTATTTTTTTAATTTAAATTATATCCTTTACATTATTGTGTATCCCCCATAGGTTTCCCACCACCAATTCACTGTGAGCCCTCACCATAGCCCCTTGTGATATTTTCTCCCCTATTTTGGTCTCTCCTTCCTCACCCTCCCCTGTAGAACATTTCTTATTTGCAGTTGCCTGGTAGTTTTTGCTTTTGTTTATATTTCGTGTGCTATTTTCTCCTTCTGATTCCTCGTTTGGCTCTGGTACATGTATGATGGAGTACTATTCAGCAATCAAAAATTATAAACTAATATGATTCTCAGCAATATGGATGGAGCTAGAAGGGATCATGCTCAGTGAAATAAGCCAGAAGGAAAAAGAAAGATATTGAATGGTATCACATATAGGAGGAACATATCTTACTTCTAATAAATTAGGATAGTGGCCAAGACCAACCCTCATAGTGACCAGTACCATTGGGTGTAGAGGTGCTGTCCAGCAAGTCTGTTGTATTTGCATAATTACAATCTAGTAAAACAAAGGAAATCTCAGCTGGAAAAGTCAGGAATGGTGCTGGTAATAAAAAGGGAAACAAAAACAGGTTCCATGACTCTTAAAGGAAAAATCCTTCAAGAGAGAGTGGCAGGAGTATAAAAACAATGCCTCTCTAGAAAGAGGAGCGCAGAGAGAATGGGTCCTTTATATAAGGCTGGATAATTTTGAGATACTTATAGGTGAATTAAAACAAACTGATTTTTGGATTCCATATTAATTATTAATTACTTCAACACACACTTATTTAATGTTTAGGTGTTGTAATATCTTAGGCAAGATAATGGTAAAACATCTTGAATGAGAACGTAATTTTGGACAGATTGAATGTCATGCTGTTTCTTCTAGATACATCTGTGTGTGTTTTTAACATGGTGAGTTCAGTTAAAGATCTCTTATACTGTATTTCTCTATATTAAATATTATGGATGTAGAGTAACAAATTACCTGATCTATATTTGTTTCTTATACTATGCTTTAAATTGAATAATAAGATTTTCAGTTGTCAAACATGTTGAGATATATGATTCTTCAAATAGAAAAAATAGTATTTACAGAACTTTGAACACTAGTTTCCTCTCTATGCACACCGATTAAATATATTTCACACTTAAAAAAAAGAACATTACTTTTATAGGTACTCTTGCTGAAAGTCTTGAGGAATTTTGATGGGACAATGCAAATGTATAATCTAAGAAATACAAATAATTTTCTCCCAAGGCCCTATGTAGTAAAGAGGTCAGCAGAATTTATGGGTTATGTAACAGTTGTTGTTTCAAAATTTGATATTTAAAACAATATTTAAGCATGTCTATCTTTTCACTTTCTGGACAGTTTTTCTCTATTTTGGGGGGGGGGACTTTTTAAAAGGTAAACATTTTAAAACCAGACTAACTTATAAAATTGAATAATCCCTTGAATGTTTCTATGTTCCACTTTTTGTTTCTTTGTCCCCTTATTCTTCCAGATTAGTATTTCTTTTCCCCTTTCAATAAACAAACTTCTCAGATGTATAAATACTTGATTTAGACATTCTCTATTAATAAGTTTATTCCTCTAAGTAGAACCAAGACATTTATTATATTAGTGAGAGTATTTCTCCAAGGTATTTAAATTTATCTTCAACTCTGTGATCCAAATTCCAAGAGATGCTTATAATTAGATGTAATTACACATCTTATTCATCAAATGTCGGCACATTAGGTCACAGTTCACACTAGCCTCCCCACATGTTCCACAGTGTCCATGTTCTCTTCCCACCTCCCACTTTAAAAATCCGCACCAAGAAAATGTCACTAAATCACATTCTACTCCTAAAACTGTCTGAGAACCAGCGCCATCAAAGCTTGTAATCAAGTGTGAGACCAGGGACACAACATTGTTATAATACCCATTTTCCCCTGAAGAATTAAAGTTTAAAGCTAATTTTCAACTTTAAATCTCTGCTTAAAACACATTAAAAGGAAAGTAGCTCCAGAAAATGTAGCCTTGTGATAAGGGAGCTTCCTGTCTCCACATTTTCGTTGTAATTCGGTGTCTACAGAACAATTCTTTCCAATTTAATTTTTTCTCAAAGTTCCTTGGGGTGTCACAGCCAAACTAACAGTGTGATTTCTAATGGGTGTCAAAGGCACTTTCCATGGCCTCCTTTTACAGGATTTGCTCAAAGATAAGTGGGTTAGACTCTGGTCCAGGTAGATTCTATATGGGGGATTCATTCCAGACAGATGCCTTAATGCCAGTGTCTACTGGGGAATTGTTTCCCTTCTTCATACAAGGCCCTGGAATTCTTCAGAGGCCTCCTGCTAAGGGACTAGGTGTGGACAAGGGTGCTACAAAATCTAGTTGTCATTTCCCACGTCTCTTCTTTTGTTTTCCTACAGATTTTGCTTTTTGTTTCTATTTTCCAACAGAACAGCTTTTCCCTTATGGATTACTTTGAGCTGCTTAAATAGAACCACTTAATAATATAAATAGCAGTTTTGTTTGTTAACCCAGTTAGTATCAAATTTAATTTATAACCCCTCTCCTTCCCCCAACAAATTCACTAAGTTTTCCTTAGTGCTACTGAACAGACCCACTTTGGTGGCTTTCCAGCAATACACTGAAGGATGGGCTGATATGCCGTTGCCATGGAAACAAGGTAATTGCTCAAAGAATTCATCCTGCATGGGTAATATTGAACTAACTGTTACAGTTTCTCATTTATTACAAAACATTTACAAGGAAAATGTGATGTGTTTCACGATGTTAAAATGTTTGCCTTTTTTCAAGAAGCTAAGTAAAAATTTCTTATTAGAATAAATGCTAAATAGGACGGAAACTCTTCACAGAGAAATGGGTCAAAATACGCAGAGGTAATTGATGATGCAGAAAAAATCAATTGGTGACTCACCAGCCTTAACTGGGTCAAGGATGTGTAGGTTCTCTCTTTGGTTCCAGGTGTCCGTGTTGAGTTTTGCCTCGATGGATGTGAGACTGCCCTGCACGATAATGTGTAGCTAGAAGACGTGATCTCTACGGTGCAGTTTGGACATCATTTAATATTCCCTCCTCTTTGACTTCCTCCTTGGCAGACATTGAGTAACCTGATGAACTTTCCTGCTTCTGACTTCCTTTCCCTTTGCCTAATTTTCCATATTTTCAATCACAGTAACTGCCTTTAAAACATCAGGCAAATTTTTCTACTCCCTGTCCTTAGACAAGATAGATTTTACCCCCTCTTTTAATTTGAATCTTCAAACACCTCGTATGTAATAAGATCAATACATTTTCACTGAAAATGCCTCTGGCAAGACTTTTTTTTTTTTTGTCTTTTGGTTCCATTGTTTTCCATCAAACCAATGCCTAAATCAGTGTTTCTCAGCTGCTTGTTCTCAGTTCACAGCTGGTTTTGCATCCCATTCATTCTACACTTTCTGAAAGTGCACGTGATTGTTCTCTCCTAGTTTGACATGGAGAGTCATGCACTAAAACCAGAAGTCCTCTAAATTCACTTTCTCTTCTAATACTCTGCAGTTCAGTCATGTTATTGCCCAGTCACCTCATTTAGGAAAATTGGTCTGATAAGGCTGGCTTAGTGCATGTTTTAGGAGCTACCAAATATCCTATCCACACTTTTATTATTGTTTCCTTTACAACATTTTACTGACTTGTCTCCTTAGTCACGTGTCTTTCTTCAGTAGATTTGAATTTCTGGAGGACAAGTCTTTTTTATTTTTAGAGATTTTATATGTAGTCTAGCATAATGGATAATAATGGCCCTTCAATAATGATTTGGTGAACCCAGCAATTAGTTGGTTACTCATGTTGATGTGCTTGTGTTGTCAGATCATGGCTTTATCAGACCATTAAAAGCAGATCTCAAATAAGGAGTCTTCACAAATCCATTTCTAATGTGCTGTCTCACTTGCTAAAAAGTATTCAAGTTAAGAAAGATTAAGAGTGAATTGGTGGTGGGTTACCCAAGGGGAAAACAAAATGTAAAAGATATAAATAACAATAATTTTTTTAAAGTAGCCTAGGTGGATAAAAATAAAATTAAAAAAAAAAGAAGGGTTAAGAGAGTGATGTGGGAACAATTAAAAGTTACTAAACTTGAAGAACACCATGTGGGAATTTATTTGTGTTCTAATTTGCATAACATCCTCCCCACAACAAGTCTGATTGACTTGTTTAAGTAGTGTACTATTGACAGGCTGTACAAATGTTAACCAATTATTTACTGATATTGTTGATAATTGAATGGCTACTTTGCTGCATATTTTTAAAGGCCATAGGATGGAATCAAATCACAGTATCTCTCCATTTCATTCTGAAGAGTTACAGAATCTGATTTCAGTTTAACAAAAATAAATAGAAATAAAACATATGCCCCTATATGAAATGTCAACTAAAATCATTTTTGGGGTGAGTGTGAGGTGGATCCTAACAATCAATAGCTGTAAGCTTGGCAAAATGCACAGAATGTGGGTTGCTAGGTGCTTTATTATCACTTTATTTTCCCAGAACATTTGAATAAATGAGGTGAAATGTTGCCTGAAGTCTCTAAATCTTTGATAATTTCTGGACCTCCTGCTAAAATACTGTTGGCTAATTTTCTGCAGTAAATTTTCCTCAGTGATTGCCACAGCCTGTAGTAATAGATGACTTCTTCTCCCGTATGTTACTATGCCTGAATGCAGAAAGGTGACATGCAGGCTGTGTGTCTATGGGAATGCAGCTGTGAGCGCATATTTTTTTTTATGAGAAATAGCTTTCTCTAGAGATTTTGCTGAAATCCCCTTTCCCCTTTCTAAATAGCAGGCACTCAATAAATATTCATTGAGTTGCATTCCATTTTGTTACATGTTGGTAGTCTCTGTATTTGTGGGGTTGGAGAGAAGAGTGGAAGCAGTGATGAAGATAGGAAAAAAGTCTATATGACTTTGCTTTAATGGGGTCATAAGGTGAGGTCCCAATGGGCAGTTAGGCTCACAAAATGCAAGTAAGCTAGAATGAGGAGTGTCCTTAGCCTTCTGGAAGGATAGTTGGCAGTGAGCACAACATCATGTCCCAGGGCCCAGCAGCTACTCAACTAGTTCCTTTTGTCTCCTGCCGAACTCAAGCACATGCAACAGTCACAGACAGAAGCCAAGTGTCCCACATTATCTTTTACTTTATTCAGCTAGGTCCAAGATCTGTCAGCTTTCAGCTTCCACAGACCAAACTGAGTGTAGTCTATAGATCAGGCACAAGTACAACAAAGCAGATACAACATTCCAAATGTATCTGAATTCTGCAGTTTCCTAGGAAACAGTGTTTGGGGCAGCCATTTTGTCCTGCATCAGTCCAAGCCCTATGGAAACTCCTGACACAGGAATTAATTTCCACTGCCACTTGAATTGCAAAGTAGACACAAGAAGCGATTTGAAAAAGAGACATTTCTATTTTCTACTAACTTTCATTGTCCAACTGGAGAGATGCCCATGGGGGAAAAATCACTTAATTAGAGTGAAAAACAAACTTCAATCATTAAGGGTTAAGATACTGATCACCCCCATGAAGAATGGCTGGCTGTGCATCTAAGTGATCAGATCTGTAGGGCGTTTGAATGAAAACACAAAAAATTCCTACTTTGTAGTGTTTTTCAGCACTTTTCTTTGGCTCTGGATATCTTAATATTGCTCCCAGTCAGAGAAATTACCCCCTGCCTAGGAACCCAATTACTCTAAATTTCTTTTATAATTTTGTACCTTTTCTCACTTAAAAGAGAACCTAAAGGACACATCTACATGCACCAACTATAATTGGGCTGAAAATCCCTTAAGTACGAGGCTCATTAAAAAACTATATTTATTGATTATAGTTTAATTTATATTGAATTTATCCAAATTGGATGTGACCTGAAGTCTCTGTTTCTCCAGAAGGATAGATATTCCACCAAGGAAATAACAAGTTCAAGTCCTATGATAAAAAAGACAGAAAATGCATAATATTCAAGTTCATAATTTTTCCAGACCTAAGATTCCTCTGCCATTCACACCCTGATAATTAGAACAATGTGGAGTCCACATTGTTCACTGCTCTAATGGATAATTATCCATTGCTTACCTATGTTTATGAAGAAATCACTAGTGGAAAAATCACACATTAAGCAGAACTCCTGAGAAATACAAAAAAATCAATGTAGTGCCTACATGTATGAGACTTTTTAAAAAAGATTTATTTTTATTTATTCATGTGTAGAATAACTGGGGTGTAGGGCAGAGGTGCATGTGGTGAGAGGATTCACCAGAGACAGAGTGAGGAGCAGAACAGGAGGATCTATTGAAACACACTATTGAGGGGAGCAGCAGAGGAGACAGGAGTGGTCTGTGGTGCCATGTGGGAAGCTCCCTGGCTGGGGATTGAACTCATGCCACAGTGGCTACCAATAGCTTCATGGTGCTGAGACTTTAACCCCTGCACCACCAGAGAGGCCCCGTATGTCAAACTTTTAAGCACAAAGAAAAACCGATGAAAATGATTAAAATTGTTTAAAAACATATAATTTCAGCATTATGTTGAATTTATATTGTTTTCATTTTTATATCATTTTATTTAGAAGCCCCCTGTGGACTTCTGTAGTTGGTAGGATTACCTTTCAGCAGAAATTTAATTGGGGCACATTACTGACATAGGTGAAATTATTTAAAAGTAGGCACTTGGAAAATATCATTAAAATATTATGGAAAATGGAAACAAAATTATAAGATTAACATATGTAATGATAGTAAGATCTTTACAGCGCAAAATTTAGTATGATTCCCTAAAAACATTTGATAAAATATATGGAATGAGGAAAAATGAGGAATATGGTTACAATAATTCTTATATATCTATTTTGTCTTTTTATATTTAAAGTGCCATTTTGGCGTCTTTTTTTATCTAGTGATTCTATTTTTTTAAGTAATAATAATACTCTTTTTATTTCTTCAATTTTCTACATTTAGAGACTACGTAGTTCAGACATAACCTACATTAATATGGGAATCGTGGATTCTCCATTTAAATAATTTTTTTCAGTCAAATAATTCAGTAAACTCAAAAGACATCACTTTCATCCATTTTTAGTGAATTCATTGTTATGTTTTAAATTCACCAAATTTATTGTGAAGGCGGAAAATATAGTGCATTTCTGAGATTATAAGAAGATAAAGATAAATTGGAGAATTTCCTCAAACGGATCATCTAATCAAAATCTTGTAAATACCTGCCCCCCCCCCCCCTTTACCCTAGTGTTCTTTCTAATGGAGAAAGATAGACTGTTCTTTCAGGTAGGTCCCAGCTGCTGAGCTAGAAAATCATTCAGTAACATACTTGAAATTGCAAGATATACATTCTGCTTTATTTAATACTCTGTCAACACTAACAAGGAATCAAACAAGAAGTTCCTATTTTGGTTGACTTATGAAAGATGTGCTGTGTCATTATTTTACCCCCATTTTAAATGGGGGGGAGGGATGGAAGTGAAAAGTTTTTGTCTCAGAAGCCAAACATACACAGTATATTCATAAATATTTCTCTCTTAATCTGAACATTACAATCTAATTCATCTCCTGAGCTGACCTCTGTCACTTGATAAGCTCTGACTCAGCAAGCTCTGAAGAGAATAGGTAACATTTTAAAGGGCCAAATTCTGTTGCAGCTAATTTGTTAATACTTATGTTCTTGATCCACAAGATGAGTTATAAGAGTGCCCAGCAATGTCTAGTAGAATATTTATGAGATGGTAAAATTTGAAGTAGCAAATGATAACTTAAAAAGTCCCAAATAACAAAATTTTAAGATCATATAGTGACTCTGAAGTAAGATTATGTTTATTTTTCATAACATATAAAATTTGAAAACAGGGCCTCCCTGGTGGCACAATGGGTTAGCACAGTGCTGTGGAGCTGTCGGTGGCTGTGGCGCGAGTTCGATGCCTGGCTAGGGAGAATCCCACATGGCACAGCAGACCTCTCCTGCCTCGCCTGCTGCGCCCCTCAGCAGTGTTTTTCTGTCAATCTGCTTGTTCTGCTCCCCACTCTGTCTCTGGTGAACTCTCTCACTGCCTCACACCTCTGGCCTGCACCCCAGCTTGTATGCAAAAATAAAATAAATCTTTAAAATTTGAAAACATTACTCATTTAACCTACACACTCAAAATATTTATATCGCCCTTTCAGCTCAGTTTATTATAGCATAGTTTTAGATACCTAAAAACTGTAGCTTGAAACTATTTTTCAATTGGAAAACTAAAATGAAAATAAAATTATTTGTTTCTATCCAATATACTATTTAACTTGATTTGTATAACATTAAGGAAAATTGGTTTTTTTCTTCAATAAGTATAGTCTGCAAAAACTCCAGACCTTTTAAAGTACTACGAGCTGGCCCTGAGAGGCCTAAATAATAGCAGAGTGTGATCACACGTTTATAAATAGAAGTAGTGTCAATATGCACATTCATAGTGAAGCCACCAGAAATCTCCTTCTGGGAGACCTGGTTTGGGGATGCTCTGAGTGAAATCTGCTTCTCTCATGAGGAATTGTGTATATTTCTAGATACAACATGGAATATTAAAATGAGTGTACTTCTTTCTTTGCGGCATTGTTTTATAATAGCATCTACCTGTCTGTGAGTAATTTGTTGCGTAATTTCACATTTGGTCAAGGTCTAATAAAGGTGAACTTATTGATTTACAAACCCTCATGTTGTCAATGAAAACAGAAAACTGGAGATGTGTCATTGACTTTAGGGCCCTTACGTCCGTAGAGACTAGGATTCCTATCAGAGTCCTGACATTATCCATTACAAAGTAAGGAATAAGCCAAATACCAGCTTCATGGTCTGCAGGCGCAATACCAAGTTTGACTTAAAAATGTATCACAAACAAAAACTATAGTAGAAACAGAATTATTTCAACAGAAAAAAATATGTTTTTTCCTCAGAAACAATATCTAAAGTGTGATGCAGTTAATCGAGTGGGAATTTACATCTAAGATAATTTTACCTGAAAGTTAATTTTATCTGAAAAGAAATTTTATGTCTTAATTTTTTTCTATAAGCCCATATATATTTTAAAGCCTGACGATATATGTCTGCTGTTTTTCCTATTTTATTTTTCCTGGGAAAGGCAACAATGTCATCATCATCACTGCAAGTACTAGCATGATTTTATAACATGCAATTCATTTTCTGCTTCTCTGCAGACTACGGTATTGGGAATGACAGATTCCTACAGGGAATAGAAAAGATCCATTTTCACTATAAGCACATAATTATTAGATGGGTTTCATTCTGTCTTGATATGATTACCAGACCTAGTAGTCATGCATGTCTACTAACAAACAAGTTTTTTTTCAGCCTAATTTTGCTGATAAATTTGGAAACATCATCACTTGATATAACACAAAGCTACAGCAGACACATGATGGTTTGAGGCATTGTGTCTGACCTTGCAGAGAGAGGAGGTGGAGGTATAAAGCAAACTGAGAGCAGAATATTTCCCGTCCCTAGGGTCTGTCTGGGCCATCTTTCTAGTTTGCTCATTGCAGGGAATTTCAGTGCAAATCCTGAGCTCACTATCCAAAGAATCTTCCTGTGTCTGCAGCGAATTTTTACATTTACCCGAATTTCTATGAGAAATCTGTTTAGAGCAATATTTCATACCTTCTTTTACATTTAGAATCATTGAATTTTAGATCTGAGAACTAAGAGAACATTTACGCCCACCCATCATTTAACAGATGAAGGCGCTGAATTCAAAAGGTTAAGTGGCTTTTCTAAAGCCATGCAACATTTTCAATGTTGATTTGGGGCTCTTTCATTTCCACTTTAAGATAACTATTCTTTAGATAGCTTATAGCATTAAAATCTATGACAAAAGCTTTTTTATATTTCTATCCAGACCTTTAAGTTTTAGCCATGGAGTGCTTTATATTTTACTTATGTCAATTACCCAATGAATGAAAGGTACAATATAGAGTTGAGAAGGTTTTCAAAAGGATGAAATGCATTTGATATTTCAGAGATTGAGTTTTAATAATCAAATATGTGCAACAAAAGAAAGCACCTGTTATTATTTCTAGAGCTAGTAAAACTCAAAGAAAACAGTAACAATTACTAAAGAATCTTCATATTCCTGGTGTGTAAAAACTGATTGAACACAAAGAAGACATCAAATACATTCACTGGTTAACTAAAGGAAACATTTCAGTAGTGAAGAGTGAGGAGTCAAAAGTGTGTTCTGGTACTGAGAATTATAATGTCAAATTCCTAGAAGTCTACATATTTTGGAGACATATAATCAAAGAGAAGCTCAGGGAGGTGACAAACTTACCCATGAAGAGTTGTATCTTTTACTTATGTCAATTATTCAGTGAAAGTTACACTATTGAGTTGAGAAGACATTCAAATTAGATGAATGAAATTGGAGCATGGAAAGATTTCATAATTTAGGAAAACCAGGGACCTTTGGATATGACTGCCCCACAAACCTGCTGAGACAGAAATGAAGCCAGAGAAGCTGGGAAAATAAGAAGAGATTCTGAAGTAGGAAGTGACAGTTAAAGCAAAGAAAAGGGAGAGAGAACTGGACCTTCCTAAGAAGAGATAAAATGTTGGGCTAGATCTTCAGGAAACCTGGGAAGGACATTCTGGTTTGGTTTTGTTTCCAAAGCTGACAACTCTAAGAAGCAGAAATAATGGACTCTTGGAGAAAGACAGGACCTGCAGGGGTAGTAAACTTCCCCACCCAAAGGGCTTGCACGCGATTTTAATTTTAACATCATTTCTGATTGGACAAGTGAACAAAAAAAAAAGTGGTATAACAACTAATGCAAATTGTTTGGTGTACCTAAAGCACAGAGTGAAAAGGGAATTAATGGGCATTCTTGTTGAATCCTACTACCTTGATGATAAACTCATCTTCAGTCCTCTTACTGGTTGCAAGATTTGTTGTCAACAGGAAACAAATAAAAGCACATGGAAGGAGTTGTTTCAGAAATGCAAGAGAGCATGAATTAAGATTTTGTAGGTCTTGTGGGGGTGTGTCTAGGGAAACCAGTTTCTGAAACTGCAAAGCACCCCTCTAATGAAGTCAAGTATCTTTCATGCAGTCAAGTTTTAGGGGAGACGAGGATTGTTTTATTTAGTGCATGTTGCTAAAATGGCTTCCAGAGATTAGATAAAACCTTTATTTTGCCTCCATTTTTTATTTTTTGCCCAGTTCAGTGCTGATAACATTTCCCAGGTATACTTGCTGTAGGCTATCTGAGGCCTGTGAAACAAAAGCTTCCATTGTGTTACATTAGTGTCCATGTAAGAACTATGTGCTCAATAGCTTCGTGAAATGTACCCTCAGAAAGCTGTGAAAGGCTCCAGAAGTTTGTGAGACAGATCATGAGATAAAATGCTAAAAATATGTTGGAACTAAATTAAAAAGAAGGTCAGGACACAGCCATGTCTGAACGGGAGATATAAAGCACTGTGAATACAAATTGATAATGCTGAGGCGAGAGATCATTTATTGCTCTTCCATTTTTCTTTTAGGGAACAAGCAATAAAATTGAAATGAATGAGCCAATTTTAGATCTAATTTTCATACAGCACCACTTCTCCTAAAGGTTCAACAAAGAAACTGAAGGGAAAAAGAAAGAGAAAACTAAGCTATTTCATCCTCGGCTCACCTCAAGGCGAGAGGACACTATCTTTTGCCTGGAAAACACTCCTTTTAAAATACAAATTCTGAACTACAAAATGTATTCATAGGAGCATATGTTCTTAGCTTATATATTAATGTAGAGGTCAGTTTCCATGCACACCATGAAAATACACACACACACTTAGATGTACTCATACCCCCAAATATGCAATGTATCCATTCTGTTCATTCTCTCTCTCTCAGCCATTCTTTCCTTCTCTGTGTGTAACCTGTCATCTATCTACCTACCTATCTATCTATCACATATCAGCCTGTCATTTATCTATCTATATTTACAAGCTATTTGAAACATGGTTTTGGGTCTGTGCACCATAGTTTGTTTTTTCTCCTTCTGCTTATACCTTTTTCCTGTTAATACATATGTCTGCTAGAAGATATAATTGTCTCCTAGGAGATAAAAAGTTGCTGCTTTGAGAGAGACTATAAAAAGATCCTGCATGATTTTCTCTTTGGAGTTGCAGACTGTCAAGAATTGTGAGAGGTCTGAAATTTTACCCCACTTGCAAGCTAAAAAGTTAGACTGCCACAGTTTCCTGGAAGATAGCAGAAGATACAAGACTCTTGCATCAGAGACAAAAGCCATCGCTTTACCCACTTTACCTTCAGAGGTTCAGTGTTCACATTAGTTCCCTTTGCCTCCTAGTTCCAATGGAGGGCAGCATAGGCGGATGCTGCTCAGACTTTTTTTTTTTTTTTTTTGTCTCAGGTGATGAATTGGAACTAAAACAGTCTTTTAAACAGTGTATCAGCAAACATTCTCCACCCTCTGGCCCTGAGCGAGAAACTCATTGGAGGACACAGTAGTTTGCTTTACAAACATCCTTGAAAAGACAGTCTAGAAGGAAAGGTTGTCAGTACCCTGCCCCAGAAACATGAGAGACCGGTGGAGAATTGTCCCCCCACACAGACTTGCTTCTCTAGTTCCGAGCACACATGATGCTAATATCATGTTATTAAAAGTCCAAGAAGGGCCTCCCTGGTGGCGCAACAGGTTAAGCACACCACTGTGGAGCTGTCAGCAGCTGCAGTGCAAATTTGACGCCAGGTCAGGGAGATTCCCACATGGCGCAGCAGACCTCTCCTGCCTCGCCCGCTGCTCCCCTCAGCAGTGTACTTTGGTTGATCTGCCTGTTCCGCTCCCCACTCTATCTCTGTTGAACCCTCTTACTGCCCCACACCTCTGGCCTGCACCCCAGCCTTTATGCATAAATAAATAAAATCTTTACAAAAAATATTTTAAAAAAATAATAAAAGTCCATACTGTGGACTCTCCATAAATACATGCTAAATAAATGAACATCTGAACGGACCATGGGAACATAGCAACCACTAAGGCTAATTCATTGGTCCTAAATACAATTGTAATTGAGTCAAAATGAAAGATCACTTTAAATAAAAAATAATTAAAAGACTTCAAATTTCTCCATGAAAATATTTTTAGAACTATTAAGTCAGTGTTAGGAGTTCTTGAGATTTATTTGACTATTTCTACTTAATAGTAATTCAAAGAGGTTGGGTGGTTATCCTGAAATGACCCAAAAGTTTCTTTAATTCTGAGTAATGATTTTATGTCATGAATAGAAACACTATCTTTGCTTTGATAGAGGGATGTAAATTGTAGCTTTTATATTTAATGATTTATTTTGCATTGTGTTAGTTTGAGTTAGATATATCATCAAATTCTTGGAATCCTTTGAGTTATATTCATCTAAACAAACTATTCCCATATGCAAACATTGGTCCTAAGCCTCAATTTCCTGAGATATAAAGTAACATGGACAATATCTTTCACCCAAAGTGTTTAACATAGGTAGTACCTCAAAGAAAATCTCAATGAGCTGTGATGGTTCTGAGTGTCTAGGAGGTAAGAGAAGAAGTCACTCAGTGGAGGGTCAAGGAAGGCATGACTGGGAATCCTCAGAAGCCCTCATCATATGACAAACAGAAATCAAAGCAACCTGGTCACACATATTTAGCACCTTGACTTTAGAACCCGGGAGAACCAGAGAGAGTAAGATAACATTAACATTCTAAAGGTACTGGGTTAAAGTTCAAAATATGAAGACAGGATGAAGGAATGGGGAAGAAAAGTCCAGAGCTCAAAGGCATAGTAGAATCTACAAACCTAATTATATAGTAACTCCAAGCTTCTTAAGCCTTGTCTGATAAGAATCAATGGTCCAAGGTAAATATCCCAGTGTTGGCAGTGGGAGAATCGGGGCAAGGAGACAGGAGGATCATACAGACCTATAATAAATCCCTTATCAGACCTCTGTTAATTAAAATCAGAGGCTGATATTTAGGTGATAATGCAGTAATATAATGCCCAATTATGTAAACAGTACTTCAACCTATTTAGAATATTCTTCTTGCCATGACTTTATATATATATATATGTGTATATATATATAATATTATATATATATATCTATCTATATTCAACTAGACCATTCTTACCTCCAGTGTGTGTGTATGTGCGTATGCATGTATATATACACATGTGTATATACACACGTGTGTATATATGTATACATATATGTATGTGTGTGCATATATGTATACATATGTGTATGTGTGCGCACACACATATATACATACATGCATATACATATACTGAAGGTAAGAATGGTCTAATTGAATTTACCCAGGAAGCTGGTGTGAGGAGCATTACATAGACATTTTGATATCCAGCACAGAATTTTATCATTTCTAGAAGGGACTTAGAATCAGTAAACATGGAACGGATACAACAAATTCTCACCAGTTATACTGCCCCAGAAGCAGCTTCCTCTGTTTTGATTAGGGGAGCTCAGGGAGTTTTGTCAATGAAAGCCAGTCCTGTTTCTGGCGTGGACAACACAATAAACCAGCTTTCCTAAATAAAATGCAGTCAGGTATCTTTTCCTTATGTTGCAAACTTAAGTTGTTTTGGCTGTTGACATTTCATTTCCCACCCGTGAATTGATTGTTTTCTCTTTTATGACAGAATTTGCAATTGTCTTCATTTCAATAATGTTACTTCTTAAATACAGATGAAGTGGGTAATCAAGTATAATTTGAAAAACTGGATAATCCAATTCTCCTACTTCCACTCCTGTCATCTCTACTGACCATAGTGGATGCCACGCAGAGGTGCAGTTAGGATTCTCAACTGAAGAGGAAATGTGGTGAGTCACCATGAGTCATTCACACAATCTCTACTCGCTTCATGAGGGTGAGGAAAACCGCGTGATCACTTTCTGTATATATACACACTTTATTTACTGAAAGTAAGCATTTCCTTCTCTAAGAAGAGCTATTATGAAAGAATAAGTTTTGGTCCAAAAAGAAAGTTTATTCTGAAAACTTTAGTTTGTGGTTCGCGGCTCTGGCTACACATTAGAACACACTAGGAAGACTGTAAACTCCCGTGTCCAGTCTACACCTCAATGATGCATCTGAATCCCTATAGGTAGGACCCTCAATTCAATAATTTTCACAAAGGTCTCTGCCCAATTTCATTCCCTGTTATGACAGAAAAATCGCTGCTCTACATGCTTTCCAAAGTGAATAAAATAATGATTTTAACATCTTTAAGAAAAACCTTTATCTTCTTACAATGGAATTTAAAGATTGAAATAATAATCTCAAACAGAATTAAAATGAAGTTAATCTGTGACCTGGGATACATAGGGAGGAAGTGAGACAATACTTTTATGGGTATGTGGCTATAATTTTCATGAACTTGTTAACTATGAGAAGAGAAAGCATTAAGAAATTTTGTAACCCAAAGGAGGAAAAAATGTAAATGTAGTGGTGTTGATAAAAGAAGTGGGTTTATATTGGATATCATTTCTCTCTTCTGACTAATAAGCAAAATCAAAGATGGAACATCACTATTTACATTGCATTTGTTGTTTTTTTTTAAAGATTTTTATTTATTTTTGCATACAAGCGGAGGTATAGGCCAGAGGTGTGGGTGGTGAGAGGGTTCATCAGAGACACAGTGGGGAGCAGAACAGGCAGATCAACCAAAACACACTGCTGAGGGGAGCAGCGGGCGAGACACAAGAGGTCTGCTGCACCATGTGGGAATCTCTCAGCTGGGCATTGAACTCACGCAGCAGCCGCCGACAGCTCCACAGAGCTGCACTTAACCCGTTGCGCCACCAGGGAGGCCCTACATTGCATTTGTTCCCACTATTTACAATTAAATTAAAATAGTTTTGTGTCCTTTGAGTATATTCCTAGGAGTGGAATTACTGGGTCATATGGAAGCTCCATTTCTAGTTGCTTGAGAAACCACCATACAGCTTTCCATAGAGGTTGGACCAGTTTGCATTCCCACCACAGTGTAGGAACATTCCTTTTTCTCCACATTCTCACCAACATTTGTTGTTTCCTGTTTTTGTTTGTTTGTTTGTTTTTATGTATATAAGCTGGGGTACAGGCCAGAGGCATGGGGCAGCAAGGGGGTTCACCAGAGACAGAGTGAGGAGCAAAACAGGCAGATCGACTGAAACACACTGCTGAGGGGAGCAGTGGGTGAGGAAGGAGAGGTCTGCCCCGCCATGTGGGAATCTCCATGGCCAGGCGTTGAACTCCCTTCTCCGCTGCCGACAGCTCCACAGCACAGAGCTTAACCGCTGCACCACCAGGGAGGCCTTGTTTTCTGTTTTTTTAATGCGTGCCATTCTTGTTGGTGTAAGGTGGTATCTCATTGTGGTTTTTATTTGCATTTCCTTGATTATCAGGAATGCTAAACATTTTTTCATATGTCAGTTTGCCATTTGCATTTCTTCTTTGAAGAAGTGTCTTTTAAGTTCTTCTGCCCATTTTTTGACTGGATTTTTTGCTCTGTTTTTGTTGAGTCGTGTGAGTTCTTTGTAGATTTTTGTGATCAGACCCTTGTCTGATGTATGGAGTGCAAATATTTTCTCCCAGTCACCCAAATGCCCAAAATTGATGACTGGATCAAGAAGATGTGGTACATGTATGCAATGGAGTACTATTCAGCAATCAAAAATGATAACCTACACAATCCTCAGCAAAATGGATGGGACTAGAAGAATCATACTCAGCAAAATAAGCCAGAAGGAAAAAGAAAAATATCGAATAGTATCACTTATAGGAGAAATATAAGAGAGTCAAATGAGAAATCAGAAGGAGAAAATAGCACACAAAACATAAACAAAAGCAAAAACTAGCAGGCAATGACAAATAAGAGACATTCTACAGGGGAGGGGGAGGAAAAGAGATAAAATAGGGGAGAAAAGAGCACAAGGGACTATGGTGATGCTTCACGGGTGAATCGGTGGTGGGAACCTATGGGGGATATACAATAATGTAAAGGATAGAAATTAAATTTTAAAATTTCAAAAAATTAAATTAAAATACACATACCACAAAATTCATTATTTATAACATCCAGTTCTATATAGAGAACACATATAGCTGTGTAAGTCCCTTATAGAACAATTTTATCACCCCCAAGCACTCCCCTGCTTATTTGTAGTGAACCCTATTTCCCATATCTAATTTTGTCAACCACTGATATGATTCCTGTCTCTCCAGGAAATCATTAATACATGTACATGTCATGTCATAGGCTCTGAAGTGATCAAGTATCCTTATCTGAAAGAGGAATAGCACTGTTCTCTCTAACCATGAAATACAATTATGGAGCTATTGTCATTCCCCACAAACCTGGGGCCAGGGGAAGCCGAACTTCTGGGAAGGCAGAATTTAATGATTTAAACCAAATTTAACCAAAGAAATATTGAAATAAATTTAAAGATATACCAGCCACATAATTAAACATAAGGGATTTTTGCCTCAATTTGAAATCTCTCTCCTCTGTTTACTGGCAGTGGGATTTCTCTGCGTTGGAGTTTGCACGTTTGTACAATAGGAATAACAGTCTAACACATTTTGATGGGTTATTAACAGACTAAAATGAATTAATATCTTTGTGAGGTGCTGCTAAAGGAGCACCCCAAAATGCTAATTGTTCTCAATTTTTGTCATTGCATGTGCAACATAAGAAATCAGTTTCACTTTTATCTTGTCCTACCTAGTAACTGTGTGATAACAGGACTCAATTTTTGCTGCATAGAATGTAGTCAGTTCCTTATATGGCTAGAACTGGCTTTGGTTGCACTTAGTGGGCAATTAGTAGGCCACTCAGTGTCATCAGACTCTTTAATAAAGCCAATAGCAAAGAACTGAGCAAAATCCAATAATCAGATTAGGTCTTGAATTCAATTGTTAACTTTATGACTTTAGATGATTCCATCACCCATTATATTAAAGAACAGATGCAGGTGAAAATATCGCAACTCAAAATTATTGTCATTTTATGCACACATAAAATCAAGAGGCCTTTAGGTTAGGAAATAATAATATACTATTGTTTCAGCTTCATAAATATGCATATCTGCACATGTCTTCAAGTTTTCATAGGCTCATGAATAAATCCTGGGACATGAATTTGGCACATATTATTTAGTGTTTATGTGTTTGTCCATCTGTTGTCTAATCATTGCATCATAGTGAGCATCCATGCAGCTAAAACTGAAATCTATTTCTACTCCCAAATATGTTTTCACAAAGCAATGGATCCATTTTCAGCTGTTGAATTTGATGATAGGAGAGTATTATGAGACAAGTTACTACAAGGAGTAAATTCCATTCCTTGTTCTTCTACTACTTTCTCTTTCAGCCGTACACACATGCTCAATGAGTTTCAAGTTGCTCTAGTTATTACCTGAAATTGAAGCAAGCAGCCCATAGCATGTTGAAGGGACTATGAGTTTAGCTGTGTCTACAAAATCTGTGTAGCTACATGAGAGTCCAGAATTCATGTTAACAACTCCAGGATCCAAAATTGAAAAAAAGAATATCAACAAGAGAGTTTGACCAGAAAATGACAACAATGCTGTTAAGAGGTCTAAAAAGTATGCATTTGAGAAATAATGGAAAGATCCAGAAATGCCTAAAGCCCTTGTCACTGAAGATAGCTCAGGGTTAAAATCTCCTTATGACTTTAAAAATTGCACTGGTCACATCTTCCCCTCACAAATATGCCTTAAAAAGTTTTATTAAAGTGGCATGTAATTGTTTAAACTTCCATATATATATATATATATATATATATATATATATATATAAATTATATAATATATAATGACATGGAACGTCATTAAATGATGTTTATATAAATGAAATATCATTTATTTCTACTATTTAACAAGGCACTATGCTATGTGCTGGGTGTTGTAGATGAAGAACATAGGTTTAGCTTTGGATATGGAGCACTTATTCAAGGGGTTTTTTATACAGTATATATATATATGTGTGTGTGTGTGTGTGTGTGTGTATACACACACACACACACACATATACAGGTGTTTAAATAATCTGGTCTGAAACAGTACAGAAAAATTAGGGCTGGATGTGGGTGTGATATATGTAGAAATTATGGTTAATATTATTATTGCCACAGTGAGATGAGAAGGAACCAGGAACTGAAATGGGATATTGAGGTTGCCTATATTCTAAGAGGAGCTAAATTCCATCACTACCTCACTCTCTGCTCCCCTAACTTAACCTGCTGCTGGCTTGGAGGTGCAAGTCATTTTCAACTGAGGGAGAACAGATGTCACATTATGCACCTCTGGCAGTTTTTGTGCATATGTGCATATGAACATGTATCCATGTACTGTGCACGTCTGAGAAGGCAGGGAGCAATAAATTTCCTTAAGAAGATAACTGTTAAAATGTGTCAGGAAAGTAGAAATTACAGTAAGAACCAGAAAAGTAGGGCCATGCTGTTGCCAAAATAGGTGAAGAAAATTTCACAAGCAGAGTGATCAGCAATGTCAGATGATGCAGAATGGAAGATAAGAATGTAAAAAAGCAATTGACTTGGATAATTCATTTATTGAAGTCACTCTAAGAATACAAGATCTAGTAGAGTGTTCGGTGAAGATCCTATTTTCAAAGCATTAGGAAGTAAACTGAAAAGGGCGGGGTAGAGGGTGTTATTAAAGTGGAGCCTTTGAGGAAAGCCTATTATTTTTAGAAGTCCCTATTAAAGTGAAGAGATTAGACAAGAGCCTAATGCAGAGACAGGATCAAGGGAGGGATTTGTTTTAGGTTAGGGATTCTAGAAACATATTTGCAATCAGAAGGGAAGAAACAAGGATTGAAGATGAAAGACCAGGCTGATTGATGGAACGAAATCCCAGAGGACAGAAGGATGAAAGGCATCAAGATAACAAGTGGAGCAATTATTTTACAAAAAAGACAAAGTAATTCTTCCACAAAGACAGGACTAAAAGAGAGAAGTATGGGTACCAGTCAAGAAAAATATCAATAAAAGTGGCCATTGCCACAAATGTCACAGAAATGCACCCCATGTTTGTCCCTGGCCTAGACAGAAGGACGTACTGGTTCTTAGTACTGTGGGTTTACTCTGAATTATTAACAAAGTCAAGTCAACATCTAGCAGTAATTTATATTACTACACAGGTAGTAGTTTTGCAGCTCACTGACACCTAATCACGGGGTCCAGATTAGAGCCCTGGAAGTATTGGTCGCCCATCTTCCCTTACCTATGCCTGCACTGCAGGGCTCAACATCTCTGCATTCCTGGCTACTGTCCATTGACGTTCCACAAATAGTTCTGACCAAGATCTTCTAAGGTAACCACTGCTCTTCTTAAAAGGCAGCAAAGTCTGAACATTTTTATCAACTATTGTAATGGGAGTGTAGAGACTGAGAAGATAACTAGAGATGCAACCCAAAAGTTAAATGCAATTGGAACAGGCTATTTGAACTTAATTTATACTTCAATGATAGCACTGAAAAGTATAAAGCTATTATTTTCTGTTTGGCAAATACTGGGTAATTAGGAATAAATCAGATGATCATATTTGTGTGAGAATTCAGAAAAGAATAACAAATCAAAGTGTGAGAAGCCCAAGCCAACAAATCAACAAATTGTTAGATTTGTTTTTTGATTTTATCTTTTAATATTTTGCAAGACCTAATCCTCTAGATAGCTTAAATTTCATCCTTGAACTAAATCATATCCCCTGCAATTTACATCTTACTCCCCAGAATCATGTTTAATAGCCTATGCATTGATATTTTGCATTGAGACATCATAGAGAAATTATATGAAATGTTCTCTTTTCATCTCTTACAGGACTATTGCTGAAAGTTTCACTCACTGAAGCAAGGAGTATCTCCATTATGTGAGTCTAGGGAAGTAGGTTTTTTTTTTTTTTTTTTTTTTTTTTTTGCATTAGGGCCTAAGTTGAATTTCTTCAGAGCAACTTGAACATTTGATTCTATGAGCACTGGCAAGAGTATTACTGGTTGTGATTCCTTTTTTACTTTGGCTGTATATCAACTGCGAATGCTTTTAGCCACAATTACTTACAATAACTTAAGTAGTTTTCCTTTTTACGTAACAAGAAGCCCAAAAATAAGTAACAACTGGGATTGAATCAGCTTCTCTTGTGGAGACCAAAGTCTCTGAATTTCCTTAAGGCACAGGATGCTGCTGTAGCTCTAACTCTAGTTCTTAAACTTGGGTATTATCAGGGTCACCTAGAGAACTGACAAAGCAGACAGAGACCCAGGTACCTGTGGGACTAGGACCATATCTTTTGTATACCAACTTGTTCAGTGGTTTCTAATATCAGCCAAACCTTGATATAAACCACTGCTCTCAGGAACCAGCCTGCCATGCAAGATCAGAAAGGAGAAACAAGGCAAACATATTTTCATCAGGCTCTGTCTTCTCAACAAGGAAGAAAAAAATTTTGAGTCAACAAGGACAATTTGCTCTTACAGCCACTTGTAAATGAGAATCTGACTTTACAAAGATCAAAGAACTCTCTCCCAGCAAACCTAAACTTTAGTATTAAGGAAGACTCAGGATATTAGAGGGCAAAGGACAGTTTGGGGCCAAAATTGGTTTTAGTTATTATAAAGGAAATTATATTTCTTTATCTGGTAACTTTTTTCCAAATTTTGATTTCCTACATTTCTCTAATTTTTCTAATAAAAAAATGAGTTGTCTGGTATGAATTTATTTAATCTACCTTCAGTTGATTTTGAAATATGTGAGTATATGGTGACTATGATGAAGTTCTAAAATCTTGTGTTCAAGGATGGCCATTTTCCTCATTATTAAAAAATGAATCCAAGGGTTGTGATGTTCACTCTCTAAGCTGTCTGGTACCATAATGAGGAGAATGCTTGCGTGCTACATTTTCCACTTGTTCATATTCCATCTTGTGAAACAGACTGACTGGATGGTTTCAATATCAAAGGAAAACATACTCCCTGAATAGGTACAATTGCCTCTCCTGGCAATTCTCTTCTAGCCTAAGAATGAATCCTGGTAGAACCAACAAATTAAGAATAAAATGGTAGCAGCAGACACTCATGTAACAATAATCACTCTAAATGTAAACAGACTGAGCTCACCAATTAAGACACAGAATGTCTGTTAGGATTTTTTAAAAAATCCAACTTTCTGCTGTCTCTAGGAAATGCTCCTGTGATCCAAAGATAAACAGGCTCAGAGTAAACAATTTAAAAACAATTCTACAGCAAATAGGACTCAAAAGAAGACAGAGATAGCCATACTTGTGTCTGATAAAATAGTTTTCAAGATAGAAAAGGTAACAAGAGGTAGGGTGGGCACTATGAATGATTAAGGAAACAAGGTATCAGGAAGACATAGCAATCATCAATATATACACACCAAACAAAGGAGCATCAAAATATATAAGGCACTTACTATCAAATCTGAAAATAGACATTGGGGAAAATATACTTGTGGCAAAGGACTTCAATGTCCTACTTTCATCAATGGGAAAAGACCAACCAGACAGAAAATAAATAAGGACACAATATATTTAAATAATTAGGCAAATGAGCTTAACAGCTATGTATAGGGAACTGTACCCCAAGCTGAATACACTTTTCAAGTGCACATGTCACAAGACTGAACACGTGTTGGGTATGAAGAAAAGTATCAACAAATTCATGAAGACTGAAGTCATGCTAAGAATCTTCTCTGACTATAAAGGTATCAAACTAGAAATTAACCATTAAAAAGAAATCAGAAAATGCTAAAATATTTAGAAACAGAACAACACATTGCTGATTAACTATTAGAGTGATGAGAAAAATCACTGAAGAAATTAAAAAGTACCTTGAGACAAATAACAATGAAGACACAACATTCCATAACTTATGGGACACAGCAAAAGCAGCAATAAGAGGGAAGTATATAGAAATAAAGGTTCATTTCAAAAAACAAAGAACTCAATTAAGTAATGTTATCCTTTACTTTAAAGAACTATTAAAAGGATAACAAATGAAACCAAGAGTCAGTAGAGGGAAGTAAATAATAAAAGTAGAGCAGAAATAAATGAAACAAAAATTAAAAAGTCCAAAAGATTAACAAAACCAAAATCTTGTCCTTTGGAAAAATAAGCAAACTTCTAGAAGGCTCACAAAGAAAAGAATGGAGAAAACTCAAATAGATAGAAACAGAAAATGAAAGAAGAAAAGTTGCAACAGATATCTCAAAGTTCAGAGCATTATAAGAGATAACAATAAACATTTAAGTTGAGATGGAAGAATTCTTAGAGATAAACATCTGAGACTGAATTGGGAAGAAATAGAAAATCTGAACAGTCCAATTTCAAGCAAGTAACTTGATAGCTGAAACAGTTATCAAGTCCCTGACAAACAAAAGCCTAGAACCAGATGGTTTCATGTAGTTGGACACGGGCCAGATAAATGCCATGTAAGACACAACTTTAAAGACTATTCTATGGTCCGAGGTGTAGTTATCATCACTGAATAGTATACACTCTCTGTATTGCACTGTTCCTCTCTTCGCTTCTCTGTTGATCTTATCCCGGTTCAGGTTGGCTTTAAGATGACATATTACAGAGTCAGACTGCTGGGTTCAAATTTTGCTTTTGCTTCTTATTAATTTACATCTGTTATAGCTCAGTTCATTCATCTCTAAAATAGGCCAATTATAATATCTGCATCAGGGGTTATTATAAGAATCAGATGAAACAAAACATGTAGCATATTTATGATTGTGCCAGGCAAAATAAATATTGGCTGCTCATAATTTCTTATTATAATTACTTGCATGAAACTCTCTGAATTTATGATAGCCATCTTAGTCACATTCCACTAAAATCTGGGTCACCAGCATATGCAACAATCAAATCAGTAGACCTCAAAGCAGTGGTAGTTCAAGGAATTGATAGAGGGCACATTAAATTATTAACTAGAATTAACAGAATATGCAAAAGTTTACTTTTCAGAGACTCCATTTGGAACAATTTCTGAGATCATTTTTTACTTGCTGCACTAGCAAAAGAACACAAAGGTGTCCTAGAAGAATACCCCTAAGGTAATCTTATTTGGCAGAAAGATTTCTAAGACTTAAAGAGGTTTGGGGGAAGATAAATAATTAGTAGAAAAGACAGGCAGTAACACTATTGATGCATTAACTACAGCCTGACCAACTAGCCATTCCTTCACACATATGTATATATTAAAACAGAAATGTTGTGATAGGAAAAGTAACACAAAATGATTGCATATATAACTGTACATTTTACCACATTGCCCAGATAGTAAGGACTAATTCAGTGTAGTATGAAGCATTTGATGGTGTTCAAAGGTTGATGTTCATTGAAGTTTGGGGCATTTCATTCTACTATCTAGTCAATACTGTCATCTTAACCTGGCATGAAAGTGTAAGAAACCACATCATTGTCTGTTCTATTGATAAATTCCCTTCAGTTCTCCTTTTTTAAACTTTAAATGATTAAAATGTCCTCCCTATTCCTTAATTTAAAGTATACTTAATCCATCTCTTATATATCTGCACAGACACATTAAAATCTAAGATAAAATATAATCTCCTTAATATACACAGCACCAAATGACCACTAATGCTGAAGACAAGCATAAATCAAACATTACTGTACATTTGCATTAAGTAAACAAATCCTTGAGCAATGCAGTGTAAGTCTTCTGGACCAAAGACTATGGCATGGAAGTTCTAATAATAACTGACTTCTCCCAACAAAGTATGATGAATCTACAATGTTTTCATAACCTGGTATTTTCATTCTGGCATTTGAGAGAAAGAAGTCTATATTTCACTGGCAGTGAATAAACAAATGGTTTCAAAATGCATTATTCCATGAATTATAGGAACAAAAACCTAAAGCATCTTTAGTGAAATAAGCTTCAACAATAAAACATGAAGTACTCTATAAACAAAGACTCACTGCCTGGAGGGTGAATATTTCCTCTCTCGTTTATTTCTGCTATTCTGATAACAATTCATCTCTGATTTTGTATCACTCCAGTTAATAATTTCTGAGTAATGTAATCTGTGAAATGACAGCATAGAGCTGCTGATGATACCTCAGGAAGACATGATACTGATTTCTCTCAGGTGTTTGTCTGAAGACATATATATATATACATATATATATATATGAATAAATATATATGAATAAATACATATGAATATAGCAAAGAGGAAGTGGATCTGATATTCATTAGATGGCAGGGGTGCTTTTAGGAAGAAATAACATGAATAATTTATCAAATACATGAGTGAATATATTTAGCTGTGTGCCATGAAAGTGACTCCAGAGTCCACGTGTTCCTCTTGTATCATCAGTGCTCACGACCAACAATATTTGATCATTAGTCTTTCTAAGAACTGTTGTTGTTGTTAAAAAAAAAAACAAAAAACTTTTCCTAATGCTTCCCTGGTGGTCTAGGGTTTAAGTCTAAGCGCTATCACCACCGTGCCCTGAGTTCAACTTCCAGCCAGGGAACTATCCCAGACATGGCGCAGCAGACCTCCCCTGTCTCGCCCACTGCTCCCCTTAGCAGGGTATTTCAGTAGATCTGCCTATTCTGCTCCCCACCCTATCTCTGGTGAATCCTCTCACCCACCCCACCCCCTGTACCTCTGATCTACACCCCAGTTCTTCTATGCAAAAAAAAAAAAAAAACTTTTCTAACACTGTAACCAAGAAATGTTTTAAAAAGAGTGCTCCCCAAATCCTCCATGAGGCTATTAAACTTTTCAATAAAAGAATATGCTATAAAGAAGGCATATTGCTTTCCTAAAGAAAACAATCATGTTTGCTCCATGATAAATTCGACCTGGGTGTGAAACAACTTCCTTTGTACTTTGTGGTTCTCAGTAATCTTTTTCTGGCCCCTCTATGGTCCATTTGTTCAGGAAATAACAATAACAGTAAAGTCCTAAGTAAGCTCCTGAGGCCATCGAACCATTGCTACTTTTTCATTCTAAATACAGGCTCTCTGATACTCTCTTGGATACACTCTCTCTTAGAGGTTAAATTGTGTCACCCCTAAGAATATGTTGAACTCCCAGCTCAATACCCGTGCATATGACCTTCTTTCAATATTGAAGTCCTAACCCCAGACCTGTGCTCCGGACCTGTGCCAGTGACTTTATTTAATCTTTGCGGATAAAGTCATGTTTAGTAAGGTAATTAGGTGGGCCCTAACCTAATATGACTAATGTTATTTTAAGAATAAATAATAAATGGTGCTGGGGAACATGGATAGACACATAGAAAAAAATAAAGCAATACCCATATTTAACAACATACAAGAAAATTCACTCAAAATGGGTTAATGATTTCGACATAAGAACTGAAACCATAAAGTACTTGAAAAAATATATATAGGGGACACACTATAGGATAGCTATCCCAAAGATGTATTTGGGAATACAAACTTACTAAGCAAGGGAAACAAAAGTAAAAATAAATAATATATCAAATTGAAAAGCTTTTGCACCAAAAAAGAAACCATCACAAAAACAAAAGGAAATCTACAGAACGGGAAAAAAATATTTGTATACCATACATCTGATAAGGGATTAATCTCCAAAATTTACAAAGGACTTACACAATCCATCAACAAAGAAAAAAAAATGACCCAATCAAATATGGACAAAGTACCTCAATAAACACTTCTTTAAGGAAGACATTCAAAGACATTCAGATGGCCTACACACATATGAAAAATGTTCAACATCAGTTATTATAAGAGAAATGTAAAATTGAAACCACACTGAGATACCACCTCACCCCAGTGATAATGGCCCATATAAAAAAATCAACAAATGTTGGTCAGGTTGCAGGTGAAAGGAACTTTCATCCATTGTTGGTGGAAATGCAAGTTGGCACAGCCCCTGTGGAAATGGTATGGAGAAATCACAAGAAAAAAAAAGTGGAAATCCCATTTGATTCAGCATCACCATGAAAAGATCTCTCTACATTTATGTATATAGCAGTATTGTTCACAATTGCCAAATCAAGGAACCAACCCAAACGCCCTTTAATAGATGAATGTATAGAGAAACTGTGGAGCATATATTCAATGGAATATTACACAGCTGTGAAGATGAAGTGGTGGCATACGGCACAAAATGGATGGACCTTGGGGTGGTTATGTTGAGTAAAATCAGTCAAAAAGTGAAAGACAGATATCAGATGGTTTCATTCATTTGAGGAATATAAATATCAAAAAATTACATGCAAAGAATAGAAGAAAAAAACGAACTCAGCATAAAAAGAAATAATGGTTACCAGAAAGGGTGGAGGCAGAGATGAAGCATAGAGTCAGATGGGGTTTGAGCACAGGTGGTTTGGTGGAGGCAATAATAAATAAACAAACAAACAAACAAACAAATAAGGTACTTTAATATGAATAAGAAAATAAATTTAGTTTATATAGGTAGGAACAGTGAGTCATTGGAAAAGGAACCGTGGCCTGAATGCACAGGAAAGATACCATATGATTAAGGAGGCAGAGATGTGAATAATGTTTGACAAGCCAAGGAAAGCCAAAATTTGCCAGCAACACCAGGAATGCAGAGAAAAGCACGGAACAGTTTCTCTAGCAGAGCCTTCAGAGAGAGCATGGCCTTGAAGACACCGTGATTTTGGGTTTCTGGACTCCAGTACTATTAAGAATATGTTCTTGTTTAATGTCACCCAGTTTGTGGCATTTTGTAACAGAAGTTCTAGGAAACTAATCCATGGCACACTCCTCAGTGAGGGGCAATGAGCTGGCCAGCTTACCAAGACAAATTACTCATGGATGATATGGATATTCACCAGACATACAGATGTTTCTACCATTAACTGGAAATACATCTCGACTAGTGAGACAACGAATTTATTGGATAATCAAAGTGAGGATTCAAACTTGAGAAGCTACAGATTGACTCTGCCAGAACTGTTCCAACAAATACAAGTTTGAATGTAGCTTATACAGGCAGGCACAGAGAGTCACTGACAATAAGAATGTAATTATTAACAGGGTGCCTTCTAATTCTAAATTGTTCCTACTAGAAGACCTGCTGATGCTAGAAGGCGGAGGAGGATTTCATCTCTTCCTTTCTAGACAATGCCCTGCAGAGATGCCAAGGCTGGGTACCCATAGTTAAATCTTCTTTATCTGGCTCCTTGGTCACCAGTGGGTATGAAAAGACTGGTTTACCTTCAAGCAGCAGATTCTTGCAAGGACTATAGGGTGGAGCCTGTTCTGACTTAAATCTATGCAAGTGGCTTTGCTCTCCTGCCTTCTAGAGCAGTTAGAAGTATGTTACTGTGTGTTCACACTCCACATGCATTAGCAAAAAGACATGCTGAGGAGCAGGTTGCTCAAACTTGTCCGTTTGTTCAGGCAGTCCCCATGGCCACTTACTTTCTGGGCATAGCAACTACGAGGTCCCTTTTCACTTTCATAATATCCCAGCTTAGATGATAAATTACCTTCATTCTACCTATATGTAGCACTCAGCAAAAGAATAAAATTTTGCACTTTGTACTTATATTCAGTAATTTGTACTTAAAAAAAAAACAACCTGATTTCTAGTCACTTTGTTATAAGCAAAATCCATCCAATCCTGCAGCAAACTGAAAGTTCAAGATCCGAAGGTCTGGGTCACTTTATGTTTATTGTACTCTGGAACCTACACATTTACATTTCTCTTACCTGGGTTACTATCCTTTGGAAATAATGTTTCAACTTGTTTATAAACCAGTTGGTATAAAACACAGAATTGAGTCATATCCCTCAGGGGCTGAGCAACTAGAGAGAGGTGGAAGAGAGAGGTTATACATTCAAGGGCATCAGGAACCTTAAGACCCACTTCCGCAATGCAAAACCATAGAGACCGGAAGTATGGACTCTAAGAAAGAGTAAGAGATAAGTTCCTAGCTTTTTCATAGTCTCCTGACCTAGAATAAATCTGTATTGGCCCTCAGTTTTCCCATTTGAAAACTGAGTGCTTTAATAATTGGCTTTTACTTTTGTGGATGTTTGCTGATAAACTAGGGGAGGCTGGTAAATGCCTTGAACAAGCTGAAAAGCCCTTTGTGCCTCCCATGCCTTGATGGACCTTTAAAGAATTTACTGCTCAGTGTTGGAAGGAAAAATTAATCCCCATTTCTTGTCAGATGTATGCTTGTTATATTTCTAGTCAGAAAACTAGCGAAGTGAAGAGTGCGTGAAAAATGACTTTCCACAGTGCCCACAAATCTTTGTTCACTCTTTGTTAGTATCTCCTACTTACTATGTTCAACTCAAAATAAAGCAGCTGACATCACTTTCATCTGGTGACTGCTTCTATGCTCAACTCTGGCTTTAGAAGGTAAGACGAGGCTCACTGCTTCTTTCTATACTAGGACTGACAGCCTAGTACCCTTGGAAGACAGTAGGGAAGTTGCTCGCTGACAAAAACAAGGAGGATGTTTATAAAATAAAAGTAAATGAAACTTGGAGCAGGGAAAAGCACAGGGGAAGTTGCTGGGTGGGCTGGGTGATGTTTCCCAGGACATTTGTAAATGTGGGGGCAGGCAAGGTGAGCTAGTGCAATTGAGTATCCATGTGATGTCCTCTAAATAGTAATATCATTGCAATGACAATATAATATTATAATTTTGTTTATCACTTTGCTTCTTCCACTTGATGGTGAGTTCTTGGAGGGTGGGGTTATATCTACTCATATTTGTATTTCCAGTACTTCCCAAATACTGGAAAATAGGTGACATTCCATGCACGTTGGTTAAGTAAGTAGTAACCTTAAGAACAATTGACTGGTAATTTAATGAGTGAACTGGTATCGGAGCTTTGCAATATGTCAACTTGTCTAGAATGAACTGTTTACAAGATTTTCTTTACCAGCAATTTTTCTTTTTGGATGATCTGGAGATATTTTTTGGACACGATTTGGAGGGCAGAAGTGAAGTCAGAATTGTCTTGTTTTTTAAATGCTAAACAAAGGTTGAAGCAATCTTATCAGATATTTTTGTATCTTCTCTGCTACTCACCTCCGTGGAGCAGGAGAGAAGCCAGGCCTGAAACTTCTTCACCTGCTGCATATTCTCCTGTAGTTTCTCCAACCTCCCATGTCACATGATGAATTGTGTTGGTGTGTTTTGGGGGTTACTCCCCTCTTCAAGCTTAGAAACACTAAGAACTGACTTGGTTCTTATCAGTACTTATGGGTTCCAGTTTGTCCCTGCTTTCCCTCATTTTCCAGTCCTCTTGCTTTTGGACAACCTGCCCTGTAACCTTGAAGTCCAGGATCAGTTTCAAGGACAATAGCCTGACTGAGACACTTCACTACCACAGCTGTCTAAGTGTACAACCCTGTAACTGTCAGGAGCCATCGGACAAGATGGCCCTCAGCGGTGAGTTATGGCCCTAATTGTTTGAGTTGCCCATATAAGGTTAGGTTTCGATGAGGACTGCCTTAGGTTTCTGTTTCCCCATTCCAGGTACATTCCCCCAAAATGATGTCAGCAGGACCATCCCATTGTTTCCCTGCCGCGCTCTCATTGAATCCCCCATCTCAAACCCTCCTGCGTCACCCAATGTAACCTCCCCGTGAGTTTCACCCTATATATGCTCTTACCCCCTTAACAATAAACGAGACTTGATCAGACCTCCTGTCTTGTCTCCACTTTCTCGCGTACCCCTGTCCCTTGCTCCCTGCTTCCTCCTCAGGTGCAGCGTTGATATGGACTCGCGGGCCGAGTCATGTAACCACACCCAGCACAGACCACATACCTTGGCATATGTACCTGATTGTGGTTGTGTTTTCCTGTTGAATCCTGATTGAGACAGGTGGTCTATGACAATTGGGAGGTCAATCACCTAAAAAGTGCTTATTTTTCTGTGTTTATGTGTGTGAGTGCACATGAATGTGATTCACATAAACTATTGGTGAGGAAAATGTTAGCTATTGAAATGAACATTCTAAAACAAAATTGCCAGCAATTTAACACCACAGGTGCTTTTTTTTTTTGCTCTGTAAAACTTGAGTGTGTCTTCCTACTTGGAAAGAAGAGAACACATTATTTTTTTTTTACATATGTAGAAAACCAGTCTGAGGAAATTCTATTGTCTTTAAGAAGTGGCTTCTGAGGTCTCCCTGGGCCACAAAATAGTCAACATAGGAAGGAAGAGAAGGTAGACATGGTTAGCCAGCTCCGGGGAGAGTTCCTCTCACCGTGCTGGAGAGAGCCATTCAGGAGGACTAGCTCCATGGACCCCCTCAGAAGCAGATGGTAGCTCTGGGCATGGACTCATAGATGGGGCAGCCATTTCCAGCAACAACTGCATTGTGGACAGGGAACATAAATATTTGGGGAGCAGCTAGCTATCACTGCTACACAGAATTTTATATAAAAATGTTGATTAAATCAGAAAATTTCAGCCAGCTTTGTCATTAAATTTCAGCCCAGTTCTTGGCCTGTTAGGGGGGAAAAAAATGAGAGTGAGTCTGTGTGGAGCCAGAGAGGAGAGTCTGGCCAACAACAGTATGGTTTGTTCAATTGTATCCTGAGGCAAATGAGAAGCAACACAGATTGCAGCTACTTTAGAAAGAGACCTGGCCCTTGGAGATCTAGCTAAAATGGAAATATCCTTTTAAAATTCTACAGTAACTGCAAACACCATTGACGGCCAAGTTCGATCTGAATGCATCTTGAAGGTAGCTGGCCAATTCCTGGTGGCAATAGCTCCACCACAGTTTGATCCCTTTATTCTTGGCTGCTGCAGGCACACACATCACAGATTTGAGGAAGAGGTTATGTTCCAGTCTTTAATACACCTTCTGGAATAAGTACAGGTTGAGTTCACAAACCTTTCTCCTTTACTTCCAGATTTGGAAGCCAAAGAAGCCGAAGTCAACTTCCACTTGAAATCCTACTCTATACCCTTTAAAATATTTTATATTAAGCACCTTTGGTTTTTGATATAAATAAGTAATCATAGATTTGCAATGTATAAAGAAATCAACAACTCATTAGAATGCACATATGTTTATGTTTTTCATCCATTTATTCATTTGTATGTAAAAATGATTTTCATTTCATTTTCTTCTTGATCTGATCTCTGATTTTGGCACTTTCTCCTTATGTTTGTTTCATGGATTGAGATTTTGTGATCTAATACAAATCACAAAACTATCAGAGAGGCAAAATTTAGGAAAAGCTGGTATAAGTCAACAAGCTGTACATCTGCTGAAAATCACTTTTTGCTAAAAACAGCACTTCTGATAAATTCTTGACTTTATTAACAGTTCTCATTCCTTAGAAAGAGAAAACATTCTCATTTTTTAGAAAAGAGGAAATGGAACTACTATTTTGTATTATTTCTAATCAACAAGGATGTTTTGTGTTACCAATGTAAGACAACACTCATAAGATAAAAGTTTTGTCCTCTATAGTATTAATGTCCAAGGGAGGAAATGCTGAGCATGAAAAAATACGTGAACTAAAGCTTAGACAAGCAGATTTTATAAGTTTAGGAAAAAATGTCCAGTTGGGGGAGACAAAGTAGACCAAGACTGCTGAAAACTTTTGAAAAATAAGCTAAGTAAAATAAGTCTGAGAAAGATAAGAACTGCATGTTTTCACTTATATGTGGGAAATAAAGAAACAAAATTAATTAGCAGACAAAACTAAAAAAAATACCCAAAAGGTATGGGGAGTAGGGGCTAGATATGGAGAAGGATGGAAACTGAACTCTAAGTGGTAAACATAATGTAAAACATACAGATGTTGATTCATAATCCTGCACCCCTTAAACTTAAATAATATTATAAATCAATGTTACTTCAACAAAACTTTTTAAAAAGAAAAATTCACAACCTAGTTACAAATGATTCAATAAGTAAGAAAAGAGACATCTAAAAATTTACAATGGTTTTAAAAAAATTATACTTTCAAAAAATTGCAGTTAGGGCCTCCCTGGTGGCATCAGAGTTAAGTCTTAGCACCTCATGCTATCGCTGCTACTGCCTGAGTTTGATCAACCAGGGAACTGACCCACCTATGGCGCAGCAGACCTCTTCTGTCTTGCCCGCTGCTCCCCTTAGTAATGTATTTCAGTAGATCTGTCTCCTTGCCCCCCCCATCTCTGGTGAATACTCTTCCCCCCTCCCCGGTCTACACCCCAATTCTTGTATGCATAAATAAAAAGAATCTTCAAGAAAATTTCAGTTAAGTGGGCATTTATAATAAAAGTAAAAAGTAATAGTCAACAATAATTACAGAGAATTGTCGTGGAGGTCTCCAAGTGGTATTAGAACCAATAGAACCTTCAATGATGCAATAGATCAGCTACAGAAAGACATGCCCACTAGGTATAGGGGATACAAGACTGAGTCATTCTCTTAGTTCTCAATAAATTTCCAATCGATTGTTAAGAGAATTAAAATGTAGTTTTAGACCTCTTTATAGAGAAATAAAAAAAAATCAAAGGAGATCTCATGGTTGTGTCAGGTGATTTAATATAAATATAAAGTAGTAAAAAATGAAAACTTCTCAATCCTCATTTTTTTCATTTTTACTATAAAATGATTAAGTTATAATTATAATGTGAAATTCTGCATTTACTATAAATCAACCTACTCTACTAGTAAAATCAATGCTTTATACCTGTTAATATGAAAAATATCAAGTTTTATATGACTATAAAATAATTGTCAGAAGGCAGAGTAACAAGACTTTCAAAATTTGTAATCCTGTAACTAGCAGAATTTACTAGTAAAAGGCTAGAATTCCAATCACTGGAAATGAAACATGATAGCATCATATGATACCAGTCAACTGCCAATTTTGTAAGTAAAACTCAAAGGAGAGTCGTCAACCTTGGTATATAGACTCTCTTCTGCACACCATGGACCAAAGAAGAAGGGAATTAGAACTCTATTTAATTAAATGATGATGAATCAATGACATAGCAACACCTGTGATTCCACTAAAACCATGCTTAGAGAGATTACTATAAATGTGTGCATATGAGGAATCAAGAAAGAGTGAAAATCAATGCTCTAAGTATTCATATAAATACATCTGAAAAATAACACCAAAATAAATTGCAAACTATAATTGAAAAAAAACAGATACATAATTAAAAATAAGTAATTAAAAACAACCAGCAAATTGAAGCTCTAGGCTCAGAGATCTTTAGCAATGAATTCTACAAACTTTTCTGTAAGAAATTGCACTAATCATATATGAACTCTTCTAGAGAATTAAAGAGGAAGAAGTATTTCTCAGCTCTATTTATGAGTACAGCACAACCTTGATACCAAAACTTAGAGACCGAGTGTAAGAAAGGAAAATTATAAATGCAAATCTCCTCTGCAAAATATTAGCAAATCAAATTTAGGAATATGTAAAAAAGGTAACATATCATGAAAGTTGGGTCTATTCCCAGACTGCAAGTTTAGTCTAACATAAGAAAATCAGTTGACATAGTTCACAACAGTAATGGAATAGAGGAAGGACCATCTGATCAGATAATTACATGTAAACATTTGACACGATTTCAACATCCCTTCATTGTGCACTGTTACATAACCAATGCAACCTTAGTGAGAAGGTTATTAAATCTGGCTAAATAAAGAGGTACTTTGAAGAGAGAGAATACTACAGGAAGTAGTCTCATGAAGTTTTCCATAGCAAACAATTCAGTGACACCTCCATTCTTGTCATAAGAACAGAGAACTTGATTGGCCAAGAGATACAGGTCGCTTATCACCCACAGTCAAGGATACTCGTGTTTGCCCTCTTAGAAGTGCTCAGTGCAAAGACATTTCCTATAGAGAACCACAATCATCCTGCATTTACGTTACTTAAATAGAAATAAAGCAACAGGTTTACAAACACATTGGTAAATGTCAGTTTAACTAACTGAACAGCTAAATCCTTAGAGTAGAAAAGAGGGCTTGAATGAATGGACACAGGACAAGAACATGTTAAAGCAGAGCAAGATGAGATTCCAGAAGGTCCAGATGCCAGAGCCTGGGCCGCTGTATCAGGGAGTCAGACACATCCAGAGCACCAGGATGGAGACCTCGGGCAGAAATGTAGGAAGGTGGTTCAACTGGGCAGGAAAAGGGGTGGAACAAACTGCTAAAAGAATCCTGTAAATGAGCCTCCTTGGTGGTGTAACCAGTTAAGCACAGAGCTGTGGAACTGTCGGCAGCTGCGGCACTGAGTTCGATGGCCGGCCAGGGAGATTCCCACATGGCACAGCAGACCTCTCCTGCCTCGCCAGCTGCTCCCCTCAGCAGTGTGTTTCCGGCGATCTGCCTGTTCGCTCCCCACTCTGTCTCCGGTGAACCCTCTCACCGCCCCACACCTCTGGCCAGCAGCCCAGCTTGTATACATAAATAAATCTTTTTTAAAAAATTTAAAAATTAAAAAAAATAATAACCCTGTAAAGAAAAACAAAAGTTGAAATCTAACTGGGTAGAGACCTTAAAAAATAATTTGGGAAACCAAAGACCTCATTGTTGAACTAGCTTCCTGAAGATCACAGCTTCTTACTGGCTGGAGGAAACTAAGACACCTGGTGCTTTGACTTCTAGCAAGGGACTGTTGCCACCACATTAAAAAAAGATAATACAATTTTTTTATTCATAGTTTTATGCTAATTTGACACTGCCCATTTAGCCTATAGAAGACAAATAGAATATAATTCCCACTTTATATGGAAAATGAAGCATTGAAATAGTGTCTAATGTAGTTAGGAATTTTTAATTGAAACATATTTGACATATTGTGTAAATTTGAGGTGTATGACACATTGATTTTATCCATGGATTATAATGTAATTGTTATTGTAGCAATAATTAGCACCTCTATTCATCACATAATTATCGCTTTTCAGTCGATGGAATAATTAAAATCTAGCCTCTTAGCAAGTTTGATGATTGGAATATGATCATGTTGTCATACTATGAGTTAGATCTGTAGAACTGCCTTACTATGTGTTGTAAATTTGTGCCCTTAAACATCATCTTTCATCTTCCCCTACGTTCCAGCCTCTGACAATTTTCACAAGTGTGGTGTTTTGTGAATTCCACATAGAAGTGAGTTCAAACAGTATTTGGTTGACTTACTTCATTTAACATAATGTCTTCAATTTCTATCCATGATGCTGCAAATGGCAAGATGTTCTTTCTCATAGCTGAATAATATTCCACTATATGTGTATATAATATTACACATATTCTAATTTATATGTATTTACTTTGTATTTAAATACTTATAGGAGATAGCAATGGAAAAATCTATCACATACACTAAGTGCTATATTAGCTCGTGTTAAGAGGGTTGAAGTTGAGCAGAATTAAAGGCCCTGTCCTTGCTCTCAGGAATCTACCAGCTTGCTAGACCAGGGGACAATGCCTCTATGAAACAGTTGACCTACAACACTTGTTCATGTTTAATCAGAAAACACGCCCATTACAGAGTATCAAATTGCCTTTGCTATTTTTTTATTCAATCATAATGTGCTTAACACTATAATTTGCCATTCAATTATAATCTTAGCATAAAATTAGAAAGATAACTTTGGAGTTGAAGGTAGGAATGTAGTTAGAGAGATGAAAACAGTTGTGTCTTTTGGGTACATAAAATATTAATATAATTATATCAGTCTAAGTAATTAAAGGATAACTGGTTCTCTTTGAAGAATTTCTTTTCCCCAAATAATTCAAAACCTAAAAAAATTTTAGGGAGCAAAAATCTTAGGTTAGATTTAGAGTTTACAAGAAGGTTTGAGGAATTCTACCTCCTTATTTTATAAAAGATTGTCAGTTTCTCATAAATCACACACTTAAGTTAATCACAGTATACTACAGCATATAATCCTCAAGTGATACGTTAGAGAATTGAAGTTAAAAGAAAAAAAATAATGAAGTCAGAGGAATTTCAACTGAGAATTGAATTCTGTAGGAAATAAACAGAAATTATAAACTGAAGTATATAACAATTAGTAAGATATTAAGAGCAACTTAAAAGGACACCTTAAGTTCAAAGGATCAATAATGCATTTTGTAATGTATTTATAACATATTTATGACTTTTGAACTGACATGGAAACCAGGAGAAAATGGTATGACATCTATAAAGGTCAGGAAAAAAATCTTCCAACTTAGAATTCTATAACAAGGAAAAATCACCCTTAAAAATGAGGGTAAAAAAAGGACTTTTCAGCAGACAGCTGATCTAATTCATTGCCAGAAGACCTACATTACAAGAAAAACTAAAGATTTTTTTTCAGGCAGAAAAGGCTCCCAGATGGATACACAAGATTACAGGAGGAATGCAGAGTGGCAGAATGGGAGAAAATTTGATAATTTAAAAATAATGTTTGAAACAACAATGTCTTATGGAGTTTAAAATTGATATTGAAGCAAAATACCTAGAGCAAGTTTAAAATGGGAGTGGGGTAAATGGAACTACACTGTTGTTTCTCAGCATTGTTTCAGAGGTCGTAAAGTATAAAGCTTATGGTGACTTAAGGATGTCTGTTTTGTTCTTTAGAATAACAACTAACAGAAAAATACAAGAACGTATGCTCAACAGAGAAAAGAAGATATAAAATGAAATAACAATAAATCCTAAACTAAATGAAATAACACAAATGCCAAAAGAGGGCAGAAAAAGAGAGACAAAGCAGCATGAAATTGGGTGAGACAAATAGAAACATAATTGGTTTAAACTCAAATATCAAGGCCTCCCTGGTGGCTCAGTGGTTAAGCGCTGCGCTGTGGAGCTGTTGGCAGCGGCAGCGCAGCGAGAGGCAAGTTCAATGCCCAGCACGGGGGAGATTCCCACATTCCCACATGGCTCGACAGACCTCTCTTGCCTCACCCGCTGCTCCCCTCAGCAGTATATTTCCATTGATCTGCCTGTTCTGCTCCCCACTCTGTCTCTGGTGAACCCTCTTGCTTCCCCATGCCTCTGGCCTGTATCCCAGATTGTAAGCATAAATAAATAAATTAATTAAAAAAAAAAGAAAATCTTAAAAAAAAAAAAAGATCAAATATCAGTGGTTAGATTACATGTAAATCAATTAACGCCCTAAGGTCAAGGCAGTTTGCTTGGAGAGGGAATACTCAAAGTCTCGAGAACAGCTCTTTATAACCATTTACTTTACCATTTTCTTCCTTTCCTTTACAAAATGTCTAAGGTGTCTATACCTAAATAATTTAGTGTTTAGCTATTCCTATTTTAAAACTTCATATAAATTGAATTATGGTGTATATATTCATCTTCACCTTTGCAATTATGTTCTTGATAATTATTTATGTATTGTGGGCAGCTGAAATGCATTTATATTCCCTAATATAGAGTAACCTACCATCTGATTATTCCATATTTTCCCCATTTTACTATGGATAGACATTTGTATATGTTAAATGGTTTCTCTAGGGTACAAATCAAGGAATAAAATAATTGAGTTGCATTCACAGCACAAAAGCTACATTGCAGGTACTGCTAAATTGTTTGAAGTGATTCTGTACTACCAGCCTTGTATAAATGTACTAGTTGCTCCATACCCATAATTTCCATATCCATAATAAATCCACTGGATTTTTGCAAATCTAGTAAGAAGCAAATGGATTATGGTTAATATCTGCATTTTCTTACTTAGTAATGAGTTTGAATATCTTTTCATGTTCATTTCTATTCTACAGTCTTCTTTAATAAGATGCCTCTTCAAGTCTTGTCTCAATATTTTTGTGACACATTGATTTATAAGAATTCTTCTCTTAGGTTTATTTGTAGATATTATCAAGTGTCATTTAATTTCCAGTTTTAATTACATTATATATTGTACTAGTTTTTACATATATATTGGAATGCAATGACTTTTAAAAATTTATTTTATACCCAACAGACTTGTTTGGCAGAAATTTGCTTGCTTGGTTGTTTATTATTTTTACTGAGCTACCATTGTTCCACATCCTTGCCAATGTTTTGACAGTATAGGATGTCCCCCTTAGGTGTAATCACCCTAGCACTTCCACCACCGAGGCACCCATATTCCTACCCCCAAATGCACTATGCTCATCTACCTTTACTTTTAAGGGAGAACTCTTAATTCTAATATTTTCTCTCCATGGATTTTGATTTTCCACGTTTTTATAATATCTGTGTATAATGACTTTTGCTTTTCCTTCATTATCCTTACAACTTTTATTTGTCACATCTTATACTGCTCACTCATACCTTCAGCACAAATGTAGTGACAGTACTCTTGTCCTGTTGCAGATATTAAAGGGGAAACTTTTCCACAATTAAAAAAAATATGATGTTTGCTGTAGACTTTTTCTAGTCTTTTAACCTAGTAAGAAAATTTCCTTTTGCTCTTAGTTGCTAAGAGTTTTCATTGGGAATCAATAATGAATTGTATGGGGAAAAAAATCCTTTGGATGAACATATACTCTTCCTTTTTTAATCTCTTGGTATTGTTAATTATATTAATCCATTTTCTAATATTATTCCAATCTTGACATTCTATTTTTTTCTCTAGTTGAATTATATCTCAACCATTTTTTAATGAGAACAACAGCATGAGCTAAGAAGTAGAAGACAATGATTTTAGTCCAAATTTTCTCCCTTAAGAGCGATATGATCTGGTTCAGTTAATTTAATCTTTTGAGAACTTGTTTTCTTTATCTGTAAGATAGGAGAAATATTACTAATATCAACCACATGTGGTAACAATAAGTAAATCCAGTTGCACTGTGAGATTTATCTCTTGACAGGTAAATTAAAAATTAACATGTAACAGATCAGGAAGAAATAGGCAAGAACATTTTGAGGAGTTAGGATGACTCCTGAATTGCTAAGAATCAACAGAAATTTGACAGGAGATATATGTGTATCTAGAAAAGAAGCTGTACAAGATAGAAGTTCAGTTTATTAAGGAAGCCTAGAATCAGAAAATCATAGCACTGAATGTGGCAGTGACAAAGGATAATCTTGGAGGTGGGCAGATCAGATGCCACATACAATGTGAACAAGGAAGAAAATGTGCTTTCTTCTTTTAAATGCAAAAATTGACAGTACTGTTTTAGATTTCATAATATCTTGGCATTTGTTCAAAAGATCAAGCATCTCCAAATTGAGTACATACATTTAATCTTTATTGACCAAACTTATGTTGACATCCTACCTTTAGGGAGATTTAGATAAATAGATGAGATCAGAAATACCTTCAAGAAATCAATAATCTGATAAAAGAAACATGCATAGATATTAACAATACATACGGTAGGGTAGTGGTAAATGCAGAATCTTGTGGGACCATTTAGAAAGAATACTTAATCCATGTTTTTGAATTCAGGGAAATCTTCCTTCAGGGGAGGTATTAAGAGCCTGAGAAAGTCTTTATAGTTGAATTTCTGAACCATCAGAACAAAGGTGCTAAGCCTTTAACCAAAGCAAACTTAGGGTAGTAAAAGTCACTATGTGAGATTTTTTTTTTGAGTGTCAGCCATACAGTTTGTTTTGGTTGTGATAAGACTTTTCCCTGGTGACAACTTGGTATGAGAAGGATGAAGGATGAAGCCAGACTCAGGGAGAGGAGGCAAGGCAAAAACTATTCATCTCTTACATTTGTCTGATGATAATTTCTGCTATGCCTCGGCTGTGTTCATAAAGTTTGTGAGGATGAAATGCAGTATGCGTCAATTTCCTTATGAATACTCAAGATTGGTATATTTAGTGGTCACTAATATTTTCTCTGGAAAGCTGTATTATTGTTTTAACTTAAATATTCAAACATGCTTATTCCCATTGATAAAATATTCAATCATCAAGCATCTCCTGAGCTCTTCAGAGTGCATGAGCCTGCAGCACAGTGGGATGCAGAAATAAAGACTTGAAGGGGCTCAAATCCAGCCAGAGATGGAAGATGTGAACAAGTGCTGTGTAACTCGTGGCACGCCAAGACTGGTTTACCACAAAATCTCCATCGGCGTCCCTAAATCACCCAAGTGAACATCCGATCTAAGTAAGTATATTTGCTAAGCAACCACAACCTAAAGGCAATTACTCCAGTCCCAAATACACACTTCTAGAAGAATGATCCCTCCAGACCCCATCCTAGCCGGCTAAGTGACACAACAGTACATTTACAAAAGGGAAAAGAATCGGGGAAGGAACCCCACTGGGGATTATCTCTGAACTTCGTTTTGAAGCACCGAGAAGGAAGCGCATACCAGGTGGAAAAGGGCCACTGTGCTTCCGCATAAAATATAGAGATGGGCAGAGGATTGGCGGGGCTGGGGAACCAGTGAGACTAGCAGAGAATCACCATCTGGTGAGAGAGAGAGGGATTAGAACACAGAAAGCACTGCCTTTCACGAAGAAGTTTGGAATTCATTTGATAATAGGAAAGAAACACCTAAGGAACTTTAAAATCTATAAAAGAACATTTGGGTAGCAATGTGGAGACTATATTGAAAATCCTTGGAGGAGGGGAGTCATATCCAGGCAGATAAGAGACATGCTCAGTTTGTTCATGTCAAGTTCCTCAGTTCTCTAATTCACATCTACCTTAAATGCTTCAAAGCATTTTTCGCAAATGATACAGATGATTCTGTCTTGCCAGATCCTTGTCATACTGGTTATTTTAGTGCTGTTCATACCTCAGAGTAGTAGTTACTGGTGGGGTTCATTTTAAAGCTATTTTGCAGAATTTTTAAAGTTTTCAGTTATTGGTAGTTTGGCAAAAGCAAATTTGAGGCCATCTTGCTGGATTTGTTTTGTAGTCAGTGTGTTTTTTTCATGACCAGAAATAGATTTTATTTTTTTTACAACAATGTAACAGAAAACAACTACTCATTTAATTACATGCAACAAGAGCCCTGCATGCTTCACTAGTTAATGAATGTGGCAGAATTCTATCCAAATCAGCAATTGTGCACAGGAAACAAACAGGAGTGTTTAAACAATGGAGTCCTTTGAATAGGGAATTAATGGGGTGGAGAATTGCTACTTTTAAGCTGAAAGGATCACAGAACAACCCCCACAATCAAACAATTTCTATTCAAAACGATTTTTCTGACTGAAGAAAATAAAACATTCTCCCATATAACTAGTGTCTCTCCCTTTCGCTCATATTCACACACACACACACACACACACACACACACACACACACGTCCTACCCCACACTGCAATCTCACAACAGAAGCCTGTTTCCAGAGAATGAAGATATAGTGTGCCTTCTGGAATTATTGACCACAGTTAAACCCACTCCAAGAAATTTCTTGTATTTAGCTTTCATCCTTCAAGCGTTGGCCCTCGACACAAAGCAATATTTCCTTCTTATGCAGTTCCTTCCTTCAGAACCTTGAGGAATGATGTAAGCAATTCTCTAGCACTGGGATTTTACTGAACCTGAGCATTAAGCATTTTATCACTGATGGTTTTGGTAAATATGTGTACATTGGATTCTTTCATTCTATCATTATATATTTTCATTCTATCATTACACCTTTTTTACACATTCTAAGAACTCAAAAGATAAAGTGAATAAATAGCAGTAGTTCAAACCTACACTGTATGCAAATAAAATATAAGGAGAGAAAATGAAGTGGCAAAGCTTTCTATAAACTGGTGTAAGGAAGTTTCTGGTTACTGACAGGAACATCAAGAGATAAGTAAAGGAGGAAATAGGAAGGTAAGAACTGGCTTAATGATTTATTAACTTTAATACTCAGTATTCAATTCTATCTCAGCCTGAATCTATCAATATCATTTATTCTTTCTCACTTGAAAGCAAAAATATATTTATATTATGAAATCTATTAGGCTATTATTCATGCCAGCACACCCCCCACCCCAAATGTACCTATAACACCAAACAACTTAATGGCAGAGTTCCCAAAACAATATTTCTTGTCATCTGACTCAATACTCAATTTGTTCTGTTCTAACACTTACGTTACCCCTAGCATTAAAGATTATTTTCTCAACAACTTTTCACACAAGAATTTAAAATAAGTATCAATTATTTTAATAGCTTAATTACCAGCGGCCTGGTAATGGGCACTTTTCAGAAAAGATTTTTCATATCTCAGATGTGGCTACTGTGTCCCAAATTCCCTCCAACATTCTCTTGTCCTTTGCTCCCCACCTGCTAAGGCAAGTTTGTGTGCTGAAGTTCATGGCAGCAAGTGACATTGCAGGTGACATTGTAGACTGGAGACCATGAAACTGCAGACACTGCTCCCCTGGATGTCACTGGGACCGGTGCCCCCAAACGCTGAATAAGATGGAATAGTGGAAGAACAGCCCTCAACTACAGTTACGTGTTTATAAGCGGGTCTAATCTTTGCGATACTGCAAATTTTAAAGCTCAACTATTTGGATGCTACTTTTCCAAACAATCTGTGTACAGGTTGTTAGCAATGGAGAGTGATGATGTTGAGCCATCAAATTTGAGTCTCTGCTCCTCAAGTAAAAGTCTATTTATCTCAGTTTTAGACAGTTCCTAACAATATCATTGAAGCATTTTTTTTCCTTTTGTTCAACTTCTATGACTCAGTGAACCCAGTATGTGATATAACAGCCAACAGCCTGGTCAAATTGAAATCATTCTTATGAATTATTGAAGAAATACTAATAGGATTCTCTTGAGAATGAAGACATTTTATTGATGTTCCAAATAGAAGGTCTATTAGTCACGGCGGGACAGAGGTATTCAGTCAGGGAAATTTGGGCTGAATTTGTCAGGGTCCTACAAAACAAAATTTCCCCTGGTGGTATTTATCATATTTAAGAGGCTATTCCTCAATCTGGCAGCCCAGAAGTTTAATTTTTGTGAGTTTCTACTATATTTTGAAATATATTTCATTATCAAACATAGAAAAATATAGATAAAATGTGTAAGGTAGATAATAGAATATATGACATTTTATAGAAACATGTCATATTTATTCTATAAATCTATATTATCTAGAAATATAATGTTATAATATATGTTAGATGGATCTATTTTTATATATGTCTAGAAACATATTTAAGAATATATACATAAAAACAAAAAAATATACAAAAACATGCAAATATAGTATATATTTTTCTCTACACATACGTATGTCCCAGAGTGTTTATTGGTAGTGAGAAATACAACTGCCGGGAAGACCAGCATGCTCACATTGGCAGACCTGTAGCTTCTTGCCCTGTAGGCAGACTGTATAATGCTGACTTTACTTAAAGGTTGCTTGGAACGCCGGGCTTAGAACAGGAGGCAGCGTTAGTATGTGGCTTTGATAGAAACAGTACATCGCTGCAATGAATGCGGCTTTCCGATGGACTGACCCCTGAGCTCGCCTGCCTGGGTACACTCTGCGGTGTTATCACTTCTTTTGGAAACCATTTTCACACTCCCAGAACACTTCTGGTCACACAGCGCAAGGCAGTAGACTAGGCTTCCGTTTCCAAAGTTATAGTACTGCCCTTTTTCCAAATGTTCTTCGCCCTGGAAGGAGGTAGTTATCCCCAGACAGCCTGCCACACCCTTCTGAGGCATTCCTTCCACAGAGAGAGTTATTTTTGTGCCCCACATTTGCTCTGTTAGCTACAGCTCGTTAGGACATGGTTGAATAGCCTGTGACCCTACAGTAGAGATTTCTGTCCCTGCCAGAGCCTGCCACGCAGCTCGATGTGAGACTGTGCGCCAGGGAGCTGACGGTCGGTGGAATTCCCCTCCTGTGGTGCGCTCAGAGGAAGACCACAGATGTGGCTACCAGTTGGTTCAATAGAAGCAAAAAAAAACTTTAATTGAAGGCAGTGGAAGGACTCACGAGGGACAGAAAACCGTGAGGCAGTAAAGTCTTTTGGAAGATGAAACCAAATAAGGAGGGCACAGGGAGTGAGCAGAAGCAGAACTCCAACTTCATCGCAATGGCTATGCTCAGGCTGGGGCCATGTACACCCGGTTCCGATGAGAGGATTTCTTGCCTCTGGTTCACTTCTGAACAGCCCCTCACGATCTGCAATCTCTGAGCCTGAGGCTTCTGAGGGGGTGCCTGTCTGCTTTATGTCCTTGTGATTCTTTACCATAATCATCCATTATTTGAGTTAACATGAGCGCAACTTTGCTCTTTGCCATCCTGAAAGACTGAAAAAATCTTCTGAAATTTCTTGAAGTTTTGCTGTCACCAGTTGGTGATCTCTTATAATTTTTTGAAAAGTTTTTTTTTTAATTTTTGCATAGAAAAACTGGGGTGTAGGCCTGAGGTGTGGGGGGTGGGTGGGTGAGAAGATTCACCAGAGACAGACAGAATGGGGAGCAGAACAGGTGGAGCTAACTGAAATGCACTGGTAAGGGGAGCAGCGGGCGAGACAGGCAGGTCTGCTGCGCCATGTGGGTCAGCTCCCTGGCTGGAAGTCGAACTCAGGCCGGAGCGGTAATAACGCTGAGCCTTAACCCCTAAGCCACCAGGGAGGCCCCAGTTGTTAATCTCTTAGAATGTGCTTCCCTTCCACAGTCATTGATGCATGTGTGTATTTACTTATTAAACCAGCACAGGCAAATTTATCTCTATATTCTCAGGGGCACCTAGCGGTGTCCTGATTCCTCTATGGGCAGAAGGAGAAGGAGATGTGGGTTCCCTTAAGACTTCTTTTTTTTTAAGCTTTATTTATTTATGCATACAAGCTGGGGTACAGGCCAGAGGCGTGGGGTGGTGAGAGGGTTCACCAGAGACAGGGTGGGGAGCAGAAAAGACAGATCCACAGAAATACACTGCTGAGGGGAGCAGTGGGTGAGGCAGGAGAGGTCTGCCGTGCCATGTGGGAATCTCCCCGGCTGGGCATCTAACTCGCGTCACGGCTGCCGACAGCTCCAGAGCGCAGCGCTTAACCACTGCACCACCAGGGAGGCCCCTTAAGACCTCTTTTTGCATACAAGGTGAATGACCAAACCACAGAGTATGTCTACCATTCCTTGGTCTTTAAAGTATGAGAGCAGGGCATTTTCTATTACTTGACGCCATAGCTTTAAAGAGTGACTGCACTTGGAGTACCTTAACCTTGTTCTAATCATTAATCATCTCTAGTCAAATTAAGCAGAGACTGATTATAGGTGTAATCTCCTAACCAAGATGCAGCAGATTGTTTATCTTTTAAGTGTAGGCCATCATTGCCAGATCACTCAGGCCTGCAATTTTATGGCAACAAAATAGCACTAAGCACATCAAATGTCTAACCACATGATTAGTATGAGAAGGTGCCTGTGTCTTGTCCTTTCTGTTCAATGCAATTTCCCAAAAACGAAAACAAAATCATAATGATGGGGCATGTAAGAAATCCATCAAACATTCTGTAATTGGATGGATTAATTGAGAAGATGCATCATGATTTTAGTTGGTCTAATTTTTCATCACAAACAAAAACAGAACAAAATGAGATTACGACTGTCATTTCTTTATAAAAACTGCCACTAGCACACTCTTTCCCCTTGTCCATGTCATACTTGCCATCAAACTATTACCTATTCCTGCCAACGTTGGGCTTAGCAGAGGTTCAAGTTAAAGTCGTGATTTGCAATGTAAAGGCTATAATGATACTGATCAATCAAAATGCTTTCAAAACTCAGTGGAAAGGCAGGACTCATCCCAAGGGAGAAGGGCAAAGAGACATGAGAGGTCTTAGATAGAATTTAGAAAAATGAGTAGTTGGTGGCAGCAGCTCAGACCTGCATACTTGGCCAATAAGTAAGTAAGTAAGTACGTACGTACGTAAGTAAGTAAGTAAGTAAATAAGAAAGAAAGAAACAAGTATACAAGTCTGGAATGTTTTTCTAGCTCATTTGGCCAATTCCTCCATTGGCAGTGACTCAGAGCTTTCCTAGACTGGAGGGCTCTTTCCAGCTAAGAGCTTCCTATTCCCCTTTGCATCAGAGGAAGCGGCACTGATAGACATTATCTGATGTGTGGCCTGGTGTTGGGCGCTTCCTTGAAATAGAAAGAAGGAGTGTTTATTTCCTCAGTGACTCTAATTCACTAAAGTATAAGGAAAATGAGATAGCTTATTGGTGATGTTTCATTCAGTGGAACATCTTTGTAAGCAAATAAATAAATTCAAATTCAGTAATCCATAAGTGATTCAATGAGTTATTGATTCCAGGGAGCAACAAATATTTGCTGTGGGTTTAGGAATACAGGAAAACTGTAATCATGTTTTGAAAGTACATATATAATATAAATTCAAAGTTACCTTCCTATTATAAGCAGCATTCCCAAGTGAAAACAGTATCTGGCTAGGATGATTTGACTTCTATGAGTGAGGGGTGGTGGGATACAGCAGAAATAAAACAAGAGCACTGGAGGCCTGCAGAACATATTGTTTTCAGTTGTCTGTGTTCATCCTGCTCTCATAGCTAATAGTAAAAAGTCTAAGAGAGGATTTCTTATTTTGATGCGTTTCAGAGCTCTCCCCATTCTGGAGGGAATTCTGTTTCTGCTGAAGTGTCTGAATGACAATCAACATTCATTGTTGCAACAAAAATTTTCCTAGAGTTTTAAATCGAATTTCTGTCACTCTCTTCAGGTAGAACAAATGAAAATGCCAGAAAGACAAGGATTCTAGCAAACTCACCATAAGACCTCAGCAGAGGGACACCATGCCTTAAAATCTTACTTAAGTTTCTGTGTGTGTGTGTGTGTGTGTGTGTGTGTGTGTGTGTGTGTTTCCAAGTTATGAGCTATGTGAGCCACAGGCTGTGAGAATAAAAAAATATGCCATTAAGATTTTATGTTGGGAAGAAAAAATTTGTGACAAAGTCAATGGAATACGTCCTTCGTGATCTACATGAGAATTGTGAAGTATTGTATCTTACATAGCCATGAAAATTTAAGTATTAAATGAGTTGCCAAGCCAAGTATTTCAGAGATAAATTCAAGGAATGATAAACAGTCAGGGATGGCAGCAACGTGAATTATAGGTTCAGTGATTTGGACAAAGGGTCTGGCATGACTGTGCTCACTGCTGAGGGAAGCTTGCCTCTGCCTCAGTCTCCTCCACATGGGGTCTTCTGACCAGGAGGTGCTGGTTAAACCAGCCCTGAGTCCTGCGTGATTGCCTAGTGCTTCTCTTTCATGTCTGGTGGTGAATAAAACTGTTCATCAGAAGCTCCAGGACACTCAGGCAATTGGTACTCCTATTATATTCTTCTGGAAGAAAAGAAAACAGCAGGCACCTGGTTTGGTGAATCATTAGAGGCTCAGCTAAGAGGTAATGCTTCTTTATAGGAAATGAGCCAGTAGAAGAGAAGACTTTCTAGGAAGGGATTCTCAACCTCCTAAGTTGTTTCATGTATCTGTTGAATCAGGTGCCAAGCAAAGCAGCAGAACACAGTCTTGACAATTTTCAACTCCAAGCTCTAATGCTTCTGAGTCCACAGAAGCTGTGGCCCACACCTCCTATCTCAGCCAAGAACCATGACATATCTAAGTTCCCAGAAATACTTCCTAGCATCCTTTCTTTTCTCCTACCGTCTTCCTCATGCATGCTAGTTAATCTTGTGTCGGTCTTTTTCAAAGAACTTAACTCCCTCTCCAGGTTTCTTCCTTGTTTAACTTGTTGCTCTTTCCAGCCCCAGTGACCCCACCCTCCATCTCCTGGTTCTGTATCATTAAAACCCAAATCACTTGGTGGTAAGAGCCCTTCACAAAGGAGGACCATGGAGAGACTGAGAGGGGATCTCCTCCTTAGTTTTCAGGGGAGGGAAAGCCCAAGAACAGTCACATGTCACTACTGGCCTTCTCTCTCTTACAGTTATATCGTTTACTGACACTAGCATTAATGGAATAGAATTTGTTGGGAAGCAAGAAGTAGATAGGAAGAAGTAGAGATAAGTTTCGAAATAAGTACTGCAGAAGAAATGAACGCATGTGCCCATCCATCCTCATGGATTCAAAATCCACACAGTGCAAGAGTGAACACGGTGAAAAATCTCCTGCTGTCTGTCCCCAGCCACTCTCCCTTTGTTGAGGCAACCAAGGTTTTATCAGTTCCAGGTTTCCATTTAGAGACATGTTATGCAGGTACAAATGAACAAATGTTCTCTCCATCTTTTTTATCCAAAGGGTTGAATCCTACACAAGCCATTCTGTATCTTGTGCTTTTTCTCCCATCAGTGTAACTGGAAGATGATCTATCTGTACCAGGAAAGAAGTCTCATTTTTGTGAATGGATAGGACTCAGATGTGTATGTGGTGCAAGAGGCAAAGGAATTAACACTGTGCTTTTCCACCTGAGTTTTGGATCCACTGAGAGATGAGATAACATGCAAAGTAGGGCCTCCCTGATGGCACAATGGGTTAAGTCTCGGCACTATGAAGCTATCAGCAGCCACTGCACCATAAGTTTGATCCCCAGCCAGGGAGCTTCCCATATGGCATATGGCGCAGCAGACCTCTCCTGCCTCACCCGCTGCTCCCCTCAGCAGTATACTTGAGTAGATCTGACTGTTCTGCTCCCCACTCTGTCTCTGGTGAATCCCCTCACCACCCCACACCTCTGGCCTACAGCTCTGGCCCCACACCTCTGGCCTACCCCAGCTCTTGTATGCATAAATAAATAAATCTTTAAAAAAATGCAAAGCAGATGAAAATCAAAACATATTTATTACTGATGAAGCTGATACTGGAGAATGAAGTTCAAGAATTTCCTAATATCAAATCCCCAAATAATTTCCTAATATTAAACCCCCATGTAAACAGACTTCTGGACCCCGTGACAAGCAGCTCAGACAGCAGCAGGCCCTCTACCCAACGGCTTCCAAGAAAAGGCTCATCACCTGGAGAAGCAGATGGACAAGGACTCAAGTCTGCTGGCCCAGTTTCTCACTCAAATTCACAATTTAGGCAACTTAACGATGGTGAACAGTGGGGCAAGAACTTAAGAATTTTTTTTTAATTTTCTTTTTTTTAAGGAAATGAACAATGCCAGCCACACCCACCACGACCCCAGCATTATGACAGAACTACGATTTAGTTGACTAGTATCTTATAGATAGAGACCAAAGGTGCTTTCAATCTCTTGCTATTACAAAATGCAATGAATATGAATTTTCAAGCTTTTTCTATTACAAAAAATATATAATGGATATGAATATTCAAAAATGAATTACATATAAAATTTCATACATATGGAACTATATTGAGTAATGAATTCTTGGAGGTGAAATTGCTGGGTGGAAAGAGTATGTGCATTTAAATTTTTGCAGATATTGTAAAACTGCCCTAGATGGGGTCTATACCAATCCCCTCAGAAATCTGTGAAAGGGTCTATTTCTCCATCCCCTTTTCAGCATGTTATATTGATAAGACCTTTTAATTTTTGTCAATTTAATACCCAAAATGTGGCATCTTTGTGATGGTATAATTTATTCTCTTATTAAATAAGATTAAATTCTTTTCTTACATGTAAGAGCTGTTTTAATTTTTTCATGTGAACTATCTTTCAAATCTGGTAGCACTTTTCTATAAGATAGGAATGGATTTTTTTAATAGACTTGTTTAAGAGCAGTTTTAGGTTAATATTTATGAGCTATGGTTTTGGGATTGCTGTGAGGATTTCATGTCAAGTTTGGTAATAAATAACAGTTGTTAATATTAACTTATTGGCTAATTCTCAAGTCCTATTTTCATTCTTCTTTCTAGTCTCTTCCCTGCAATGACTTCTGACCGTGGGAGGCAATGCCATCTTTCTTTCTGTGCTTATGAAACTCCAAAGTCAGGACCAAGTGCCTCCAAAACCACTTCTGTGAACATGCTGAAGCAGAGACAGATCTGCTCTGTCCTAGACCTTCTTGGGACATATTTACATGATTCACATGTCTGAGTTCACATACAGCTTAGGAGAAATCATTTGTCTTATTTAAGACGAAAGCTGAGAACGAGAGTCCCATCTTTTGTAGTACTTTGAAATTCTTGGTTACCCAGTAAAAAACCAAAGTCTTTAGAAATAGTAGGTAGTGGCATTAGAAGACAAAACAGAGCAGGTGTGATTTTTGTGTGCTCCCCATTATTTCTCAAATAGGACTAGAAAGAATCTTAATTTTCTGTCTCATTTTTAACAGTCCTTCTGCTCAACCATCCCAAATACATAGGTTTTATTCTCAAATGTATCTAGGCCAATAGGTTTCCCAATTTTTCTTGGTATCAGATTCTTGAAAGTAACAAAACCCCTTATTTTTTGAAATCACAAACTTCCCTGTTCCTGCTTTCATCTTTCTTTGCCCTTTGTGGAATGAAAAATAGCTGATCACCATCTATTGCTTCATATTCTTGAAAGCAATTATTAACTCTACTCAGTCTTTTCTTATAATATAAAAATACCTATTCTTCCACGCTGCCCCTCCCTGTAAATGTTCATGAAAGATTATTCAGCTAAGGAAGAATGAAGGAATTAGAACCAATTATGATAATAAGACAAAAGGTAAAGTAATCAAAGCAAAACAAAACTGAATAATTACCAGTGGTTGATGAGTACATTTTGTAAAGAAATCAATATTCTGATTTTTTTAAATACTCTTAGACACTGACTCTTGACAAATACAGCATTTCTAGATAATACCAGTAGATGCTGCATGGCAACTATGTGATAGAGTCAGGTGTAGTACAGATTTGCAAATTTGGAAATGCATATTAATGATGAAAGGCAAAATTTATGTTTTGCTATTTTGACCTGATACCTGTTTTCTATTCAAAGAAATTATGTGTTATTGGATAAGTGGCTCAGGTAGTATTATAAAATCATAGAATTTCAGTGCTGCAGTAGACATAATCTATTATCCTGTTTGGCTGCCTATCTTTATAGATGAGGAAACTACAGCTCATAGATGTGAAGGAATTTGTCCAAATCATCCAATGTGCTAATGGCCAAATTGGGGACAGTACCTGGCACTGACTCTTTCTAGCAATTATTTTATAACATTTGCTTTTTCAAGTAAATGCTTATCTGGATGACAGCGGTTATGCATACATTTTGCACCAGTTTTTTTTTCCCACTTCTTTACTTCTGACAATAGGTTTTAATAGCATTTTCAGACATACAGTGTGAATATGCAAAGATCACAGCATGCAAATTTTCCAAGACAGTTCCATTTGCAAATCTTCTGTTTTGCTCAGCAACTAAGTGATGCTTGCATGCAAAGCCAACCTTTACATTCCCTTCATAGAGTAGAAAATCTGTTAAAGTTAATCGACTGATGTCATAGCATTGCTGATTGAATCAAGTCACAAACTTTCACCGTCCACAGAATAGAACAACCACAGAAGTGACCCAGGCATGTGTTCAGTTTGACATTCCTATTAAAAAGCAGAAGTCTTATTTGGAAAAAGGTACAATGTCGATAACAAGACTTGTTCTAAATATGTCCTTGGAATGTTGATTCCCAGAGCAAATGTTTGAATTCCATCTCTGGTGACAAGTTGGGATTGACTTTTGACAATGATTCCAGGATGTTTTCCAGAGATGATCTGCACACTAAAATGATAGAGAAAACAGCTCCTTCTTCTTCCAGAGTTTTAGCTTCTTTTTCCTCCCTTATCTGAAGACTTCAGTGATTCTAGTCCAGATACATGAGTTGAAGATGTCAGAGAAGATAATGTATATATTTGGTAAATCAGGTAGGAGTTATTTGGTGGATCTGATGGCAGGTGTTGGTACTGATGAATGACCTATTCAGAACAGTCCCTTGACAGACACCAAGACCTCTTTATTTTTTTTTAAAGATTTATTTATTTATGCACACAAGCTGGGGTACAGGCCAGAGATGTGGGGTGGCGAGAGGGTCACCAGAGACAGAGTGGGGAGCAGAACAGGCAGAGAGACGGAGATACACTGCTGAGGGGAGCAGCGGGCGAGGCAGGAGAGGTCTGCCACACCATGTGGGAATCTCCCCGGCCGGGCGTCGAACTCATATCGCCACTGCCGACAGCTCCACAGCACAGCGCTCAACTGCTGCACCACCAGGGAGGCCCCCAAGACCTCTTTAAAGCAATCACAGAGGTCTCTACAAGTAACTGACAGAGGAGGGCTTGTTGTGGCTGCTTCGCCAGCATGGCTGTCTAGCCAGTCTATAAGAGACTGCCCAATCCCCAATACCTCCAGTCATTTGCTTGTAAATGGGCCACTCCCTGAGGTGCTGAACTGGAAGTGACTCAATAGGGATGCATCCATCTCAGTCATTTGCTCCAGATGCTTGTGAAGGAGGAATGGAAGAGTCAGGGGGTGTCTTCCTCACCACTGCCTCATTCAGATTATTTTTTGTTTGAGAAATTTGCTTACTGTTGAGTCACTATAAACTAGAAGTGTGTTGTAATGCAACGGCACCTGCAGCATAGAATAAATGCATATACAATGTACATTCCTCTAGAGGGAGTTCAATTTGAGCTACCTGACTGGGGGGTGATCCCCTGTACAGTCCAGTGGCAGGAGACCCTTTGTCCTTCTCAATTTGCAATTTGCATAGCACAGGTATTCCAAGTCCAGCAGGCCTTTGCAGATGTACTGTGCAAGGTGCCACTGATGAATGTTCTGTGGACAGTGTATACTCTCCTGCACACACTGCATGGTCATGCAGAAATATAATGAGCTATGCACCACCTGTAGCATCAATGTATCAGAATATGGTCCCCAAAGACTGGGTCTGAGTTTAAGAAACGAAATGATGATGCTTCTTCTTAGGTCTCTTTTCTAAGTTGACATAATGAAGGACCAATGGAAGATGTCTTTCCTCCAAGATGACTTTTCAAGTCAGAAGGCAAAATGTGGGGAAGATAGAAGACCCTCCTTCCTCTCTGGATGCTAATAACCCACCTCCCAAAGACTGTCTCTTATTCCATCTTCCCCTCTGACTCCTGGGATGCTAACAGATGCAGGCCACATTCACTTTTCCATTTCTGCTTTCAATTTCAGTGTCTTTATTGGCATGACAAGGTGTACAAGTTTTGCCAAAGTTAATAAATTACGACTCTGTGTCTTGGAATGAACACTGTCAGTTTCCCATAAGTTCTTGTTTCTGTGACAGGGACAATGCTGACTGCATGTCAGGCTGTCCAGGCTTATTATTCTTTTAGTCAAGGAGCGAGCAGCTGTATCCTTCCCCCTTGCTAATGGAGATCCTTGCGCTAGTTTTGATAGCTGAGGCAAAATGTAATTTCTAACCTTTCTGTGGTCAGCGCAGAGGAGTCCCCCATACTAAAGACCACAGGGCCGTGGTCAGGAGCTCGGACTCTGCAGTCAGCATGTGCTACAGGCCCAGCGCTGCCACTTCTGAGGAGTGTCGTTGAAGCTTTCTAAGTCTGTGGGCTTGTTTTGTGGTCTTTGCAACTTAGCGCTTTTTGAATTTTCTAACTTGAAAATACATTACCTATTCCAAAGGAAATATAAACATTTTTAAAATAATCAAGTCAAGCAGGTGTGATAAACAAGACACACCCAGAAGAGGAAAACCTGGGGCTGCTCTTTGGGTGACAACGCAGCGGACAGGTGTGAGGTGAGGAGATCCTGTACTTGGCTTGCGTGGAGGGATGGGGGATCCGCCCTCGCACTGCAGCCCGGAGGCGGGAGGGATGAGGGTGGACTGTGGCTGCTGGTAGAAGGTGCTTCTGGAAGCAGGTCCTCCCCTCAGGTTTTCTGCTCCCAGAGTCTCCTGCTCCCTCCATTCCTCCTCTGTTTTAAGGACCTCACCCCTCTTCCCTTCGTTCTCCCTTTTCACCGTTCCAATGAATTCCAACCCAGAACTCCCCAGGCGTCCTCCTCTTCAGATTCTCCACCTCAGTGGAGACTTTCTTGTGTATATATGTGATTCCACACAATTTACAGGTAATTCTGTCACAGCTCCTCTCCGCTGCTAGAGTGCAGCCCATCTGCTATCGCTGAGGCTTCCTGAGCCAGGGCGTGGTTCGCACAGAGCTTGGTAATAACTCCTCCCACCCAGAAATGCGTCCCCCCTGCGTGGGCTCCTGTTGGGGTCTCTTTCTGGAGTTGTGACTTGCTCTGGTCAACAGAAGGTGGTAGAAGTGATGCTGTGAATATTCGAAGGTGCTTTTTTCACCTGTTTGCAATGCTGCTTGGAGCCACTGTTTCCAGAAGCCTGGCCCAGCCCTGCGGCGGAGCACACAGCTGCTCCCACCGACGTCCCACCCAAACCGCCCAGACACTCAGCGGCTGCTGTGAGCCAAGGCTGAGCTGCCAGGACTTATGGACCCAGGACCAACCCAAGCTGCCGAACCCCAGAAGCCTGAACGCATCAACAGCTCTAGTTTGAACAACTAAGTTTGGGTTGGTGTGTTATGCAGCAGTAGAAAAATAAAGTAAGTATCTGACTGAGTGTGACGTTGGCACATTTCCGCTCCTTTGTCATTAGGTACAGCCAGGAATTCACAAACTGGGAGCGGGCAGTCACAGGGCAGGGAGGAAACAGTTGAGCAGGTGGAAACCCTGGGTACTGGGGTACTTCTCAGAAATACAGCATGCCTTCCAGCAGCTTTCCTGTAACAGATTTGATTTTTCCATTCCTGAGCAAATATATATATATATATATATATATATATATAGCAGAGCTTACCCAATCTCATTCTTTTATTGGTGGTAAATATCAAGACTAATGTGTACAATTCTCCTCAATTCCAAGTACTTTCTTCGAAGATTCAGAAATACGGACACCATAGACTGGGTTTTCTGGCCTGCAACCTGGATTTACCATCTTGAATTGGAATTAAAGGGAACTGAGTTGCTGTTATAATTGTAAGGTTGAAAAGCACAGGGAAGTGGCAGGAGGCAAAGCAGGCGAAACCCTGCTGAGCTAGTGTTGCAGTAAATGACCCCTAAGAATCAAACAGAGCCCCCAGGATTTTCTTATGGGTTGTTGTAGAACAGAGCAGAGAACTTCCACAGGGCTAACTAGTAACATAAAGAGACGCCTTCTAAACAACGAGAAGTGGGGGAGCCAAGTGAACCCAGAACACATGCAGTTGCTCTGCTGTGTTAATTTGGGGTCATCAAAATCCATTGCTGCCAATCTCTCTGACTCTCAAGAGGCACTAATACTTTGGATTACTACTGAAGTCACTAAAGTCTTTTTTTTTAAAAAGATTTATTTATGCATACAAGCTGGGATATAGGCAGGAGGTGTGGGGGGTGAGAGGATTCACCAGAGACAGAGTGGGGAGCAGAACAGGCAGATCCACTGAAATACACTGCTGAGGGGAGCAGCGGGCGAGGCAGGAGAGGTCTGCTGCGCCATGTGGGAATCTCCCTGGCTGGGTATCGAACTTGTGCTGCAATGTCTCTGCACAGCTTCATAGTGAAGTCACTAAAGTCTTTAATGCAGTGTGATTATTTTGGAAGAAAGTAAAACCCTGGGAGAGCCACACAAATCATATCTGTACGTTACTAGTTTTAACCTCTGATAAAAAGTCAGAAATGACAGTCACCGTATTTAGCAGCTGGTAGACTCTCCATGTTTACAGCAGATGTGCCAATGGCAGGCGCAGTGCTAACCCCAGCCGTGTTCACTAACAGTTGCCAGATTGGGAATGGGAGTAGTTGGGGAGGATGTTGGGACAGAAGCTGTGTAGTTGGGGCCAAGGGGTGGTACACAGGTGATTCCAAGGGCCAATGACTATTCTCCAGTGTGGGATTATTTCGGTATCTTAACAAAGAGTAGAGTCTACTAGTACGTATCAGATGATTATCAACTTTCTAATGAAGAAAGTGAGTTCACAGTATTCAGTATATGTATTTTTTATATTTAATTTTCAGCTTCCTTATCAAAGGCAAGAAGATTAACATCATATCTTGCTGTTGAATATTGGAGCAACTCTTGCTTCTGTACCTGAATAGCTCCTCTAGTACCCAACACTGTCTCCATGGTACTATTTATGTTTTCATAAATCTTAGATTGCTTTGAAGTAGGGTGGAAGCAAAAGGAATAGCAAAATCTTTGCAAACCAAGATTTCCTCTTAGGCATGAAAACTTTTCTAATAAAAGCACACATCCTTTGCTTTCTAATTTAAAGTACTTTAATTTAAAGTGTCTGAGTGCTGGTTATAACCTAGACTAATGAAAGTTATAGCTCTAAAATCAAATATTTATTAAATATCCCCTTTGTATCCAGCACTTTGCTAGGTGCTGTCAGGAATTCTAATTCCAAAGAAAAACTACAAGCTCTAAAAAACTATCACAATAGCATGAAGAAATAGAAGGGATAATATAGCAATAGTTAAATCTGAATACTGTGTGGAGAATGGATAGCTCCAGGCGCAGGTGCATGTAGAGGAAGGATGACAGGCAGCTGAGAAGATAAAGACAGTTTTCCTAAGCTGACAAAGCTTATCTTCTGTCTCTTACCTTCTATCTCTATCTTCTATCTTCTTTTATCTTAAACCAAATTTGTCCCTTCTATAGACACAATCAGAGCTATTCCCATCAGACCTCAGAGAATGCTAGGAGCTCAAGTCCCCAGATCATTTTCCATTTTTTATATGTGTATGTGTACACACATACACACACACACACACACACACACACACACACACATTGTTCAGTGTACTAGTTCACCTGACCTGATTTCCCTGACTCCCTTAACTACCTAGAATGAAAACGGTGGGTATTAGCTAGATTATGGTTATTACCACAAGTTACCTTCCTTGCCACCTATATATATGTCAAGGTAAGCATCTAATTGCAGAGTATCTGCTCATCATCATGTTCAATCATCATGAGTTCTTTATCATTCATCATCCTTAGTCCTCCTACTTTTCTCCTTGAAGCCTCTGGCCCCTATCCCACTCCTTAGCTCAGTATAGATAACCCCACTTAACCTCATTGTCTTTGGAATCCACACGTACATGGTTCATGAAATTGAAATTGTTTTTTTACTCCTAAAAATCTATCCAAGTTAACTGATGACTCATCAGCCCTAGAAGACTTCAGAGTAGGGGGAATTTCATCTCCTCCCTGATAACAGTGATGACTCTTTCCCCTCCATCTAACAATAATTCACAACTTGCATATATTACAAATTCTATAGCCACTTTGTATCTTGCATCTCTGAAATTCAGTTTTAGGCATCTGATTTCTAACTTCCAATTCCTATCCTTTTCCCTTTTTCTAGTATTTTTCACTCCTATAAACTTTCAAACTTATTAGGACATAGCCAGTTGTATATCAAACTTATTCTCCTTATTCTTCTTCATCTCTCTTCACTCATAAAAAGAATATTTGTACATTAACATCAAAAGAAAATTCAAAAAGCTTTACTTGATAAAATATTCTACTGAGTAACAAATAAACTTCACAAATAGGGTCACTTGGAGCCTGAAAATGGTCTGAAGCGCAAGGACATGACAGGGTGGATTATGAAGTGGAAATGAGTCAATTGTTTAACCTTCACAGTTACTGGTGTTTACAACGGAAATTCCCAGATGGCAGGGGATTAGTTAAAGGTGATCTTCTTTAGGAAGATGACTTACATGTTATTAGTAATTATGAGAAACAGTTACTAGAAATAATTTTAAGTTTTGCTTTGTTCACAGAATCAGTTTGACTAAATTTTGCTTATGTGGCTAAATTATTTTGTCTACTTGGGGAATCCTCAAGTTCTGGTCTCCATTTTATTGTATTTTGCAACAATATTTCAAACATAAAAGATAAGTAAACATTAATGTAGTGAAAATCCATTTATCCTCTCTCCACCTAAGGATGAAGCATCTCTCTGATCTCATCCTTATCTCCATTGCTTCTGACATAACCATGCTAAGTGTTTTTAATGTTTAAGTAGTTTTTAAAAAATGTGTCAGATATATTTCCACTTTTAATGCATATGTATCCCTGAAGATACATAGATTTAGCATGTTTTTAGGTTTTATAAGAACTGTAACATACTGTATATATTTTATCAAATATCTGTTGCTCAAAATTATGTTTTGTGTTCACTTGTGTTAGTACACAAACTCCAATTCTTCTACTTTCATTTGTTTTACATTATCCTGGGGAATAAATATACCACAATTTACTGATTCATTCTTTTCTTAATGGGTATAAAGTTGAAGGTTGCTTTTTTTTTTTTTAACAAGCAAAGCTAATCATATAAGTTCTTTCTTCATTTATATTGTGTCATACTAGTTAATCTTCTAACATCTAACTATTGTGGATCTCTCAGAATAAATCCAATGTGGCCAGTTCACCTGGGTGGCTATAGCAGAGCGCCATCGGCTCGATGGCTTATAAGCAATAGAAATTTATTTCATATAGTACTAGAGGCTGGAAGTCCAAGTTGCCAGATTGAGTGTCTGGTGAGGGCCTTTTCCTGGTTCAAAGATGACCAACTTCTCACTCTGTCTTCACTCAGTGACAGCAGGAAAGGACCTCTTTGCATCCCTTTAATAAAGACACTAATCTCATATACAAGGACTTTGCCCTTAAAACCTATTCACCGCCCGTAGGCCCTATCGCCAAATACTGTCACATATGGGGTTAGGCTTCATTATATGAATTTTGAGGCAAACACAACAAGAGTCTCTAGCAGCAAGTAGATGCTTGACATTGCCACCAGTTAACACATGAACATGAATATTCATACTAGCTAACATGTAATGAGTACATTCTATCAATCGGGTTTTGAGTTCAGTTATTAAATTGTTACTTAATATACAATAATTCTATGAAGAGTTATCTCTTTTTTACAGATGAGGAAATTAAAGCTTAGAGAAGTTCAATAATTTGGAACTCAAACCAAGACTTATTTGAAATTTAAATTCTTACTTACTACCACTCTATAATATTCCTTCTCTCTTTAGGAAATATCTTTAAACTGAGGACATTTGGTTCAGATGATTTTTAGCTTTGGCTTTAATATTTTATATCTCTATAACTTAGAACATAATACTTTATGCAGAGGTCAGTAAACTGCAGCCTGCAAACCAAATTCAGCCTGATTCTTGGTTTTGTAGCTATCAGTTTATTGGGACACAGTTATGTTTATTTAATTCCATGGTGTTGATGGCTACTTTAGTGCTGCAATGGCTGAGTTGAATAGTTGTGATGTAGATCTTCTGGCCCACAAAGCATAAAATATTATTTAACCCTTTATAAAAAAGTTTGCCAATCCTTGGGCCTCCCTGTTGGTGCAGGGATTAAAGACACAGTGCTATCAAGCTATCGCCAGTAACTGCAGCATGAGTTCAATCCTTGGCCAGGGAGCTAACCCACATGGCACAGCAGACCCCTCCTGTCTCACTCACTGCTCCCCTTAGCAGTATTTTTCAGTAGATCTGCTGCTCTGCTCCCCACTCTACCTCTGGTGAGTCCTCTCAGACCCCACATCTCTGGCCTACACCTCAGTACTTGTATGCTTAAATAAAAAATAAGTATAAAAAAAAGTTTGCCAATCCTTGTTTGAGAAGAATGAAATAGTAAGTTTTTTAGGTGTAAGTCCCTGATTAATAATCAGATTCAAATCATATTGTACTTTAAGGAACACATATTTTAAGACCATATACACTGTGATAAGATTTAGTATATTGATTAGTGGCGCACAAACAACCTGAACCAAGCAGGTTCAGCATCAGTCCAAGCAGACTTGTTCTGTTAGCTGTTTTCATGATGTCCTTTATTGTTCATACTCCACCACACACCACCACACCACGCCATGTGACACCCACCCCCAACGCTTCGCCATGCCCCCCGCCATCAAGCATGCACATAGGCGGGCAGAAGCCCATCGCCGATGGGGTAGTCCAAGTTGTCAGGGAAAACCCTGACAGCTTTTCCGCTTACACTACAATTACTTTTGTTTTTCCCCTCTTCATTGAGATATAATTGAGACATAACATTGAGCAAATTTAAAGTATCTGCATGTTTATTTGATATACTTTGATTCTGCAAGGTGATTAACACCACAGTGTGAGCTGAAACCTACATCACATAATTACATTACTTTTTTGTTGTGAGAACATTGCGGTCTACTTTCAGGAAAATTTACTTTCCCATGTATTTCTATAATTTTTAAAGCAATATGTATTATTTTCCATATAATTTAAAAAGTAGCACACATTGTAGGAAATTTTTAAGCAATGTAAACATTTTTAAAAATCCACTATCACACTACCATTTAGAGGTAACAATTTTATGTTGGTATATTTCCTTTTAAACCTTTTGTTTTACATTTACGATCATGCTGCTATTGTACGTGTTTCCAAGAAGCGATTTTGAAGATCAATCTCTGGATGAAAGTGGTAGAAATAATTTAATCTCTATTTTCAGGAGGTTTAGCAAACAGTGACACACTTCACCTGATTTGCAGGTGGTCACTATGGTCTCATTATTGTTTTATCTCCTCCTAGATAGTCCCATCAAAAAATATATGAGAGGACAACAGGCCTTAGGTTGTAGGATCCCAGGAGTTCACGAGAAAATAGACCTTTTAGTGTTGCTTTACTTCATTTAATCCTGAAATCACAAACATCATACTATTGTACTCATTATCACTAAATAGAAACCATGCAAAATAAAAAATTATATATTTGGCAGTGATTTTTGTGTCAGTGTGGCAGAGATATGGCTGTGGGTCATTGAGTTTTCTGGCTCTGTCCTATTAGACTAATAAAAATGAGTACTAGCCATACAGGAGGGAGGAAAAAGTGGTGCTGGGGTTGCTGAAACCAGAGGTTTTCCTGAAGATTATGTGACGGTAAAAAAAGAAGATCCAATTTAACTAAAATCCTTATGAAAATATTGCAAATAATATCCCAGGCTTTCACCAATTGCATAGACTTGGAATTTGAAATTCACTTCAAAAATGGATTCAATATGCTTACTATATTGAGTCAGCACTGACAAAGATTAGGTGAATATTATCATTTTCAAAAGGGGACAAAGTAAAATTAATTTATCCTTTCCCTTCAAATATATAATGTTCTCAGGCCTCCCTGGTGGCACAACAGATTAAGTCTCAGCACTAGGAAGCTATCGGCAGCCACTGCAGCACAAGAAAATCTCTACCACTTCTCTCAACTCTGAAATGAGTATACTAACAAGTTTTCCGACTCACAGAGATTCCATAAAGATCAGATGAGAACACGCCCCCAAAACATGGCGGCGAACAGATGCTAGGATCAGGCTCTCCTACAAAAAATTGATTTATGGAGAAAAATATCCCTAACTTTGAGAGCTGTCTCGAAGAGAACCAGATACTCTATGCAATACAATTGACCCTGGGGGTGATTTGGACTGAAACTGAAGAGTCGGAGTAAAGAGAAGAGAGGGGACATCTAATCCCACACAAAGGAGGAGCAGAGAGGAGAGATGGGCGGACCAGCTTCCCTGAGAGCCACAGAATACAAGGTTAGAAACTGCGATGAGGTCGGAGGGCTCTGGCCACCCGACTGGGAGCGTGACCCCCACTCCCCCCCCGCCACAACCCCCCTCTCTTCCCTGCGTGGCAGCCCTGAGGAGCAGGAAAGCGGGAGGGTCACTGTGTCCCATCGCCCACATGGGGCTAGGTAACATCTCAAAGGGGAGAAAGTCCAAGCAAGATTAGCCAGAAAAACCGGTTGGACTGGAAAACCTTCTGCAGAGACAACTTCTTTCTGGGCTTTGGAATGCAAATGAATAGAAGGGGAAGGATGGAATTTAAGGACTATTGACTGACAATCCCCAAAACCCCTCCCATACCTGTTGAAAAAAAAAATCTCCAGGATGGAATTTAAAGACTATTGACTGACAATCCCCAAAACCCCTCCCATACCTGTTGCTGAGAAAAAAAAAAATCTCCTGTTGAAAAACTCTCTGGCCACACCCTCCCCTGCAAAGTGTCAGCATCTTGGCACATGGAGGGGAGCAAAAAACAAACAAACAAATAAACAAAAAAAGACCACAGCAGGTGGTGAACACGGCCCAGCACTCGCCACACCCTCCAACTTCTAGGCGGCTGAACACTGGCACCCTAGAAACTAGGTGAGGTAAAACGCTGATCAACAGCCACCCACAACCTCCACCCTTGCACCCCTTCGTGGAGTAGCAAGCCCTAAGCAGCAGAAAACAAACTAAGACCAGGAGCTCCCAACCCCCCCCCCACCATACATAACCCCAGGGGCAGGAATAGCCCCAAGCAAACATCGGAGGAAAGGGGGGGAGAGGGGAGAAAGAATAGAAAGACTCCAAGCAAGGACTAATGACAGCAGCAACAACAAGACAACAACATATGTCACTGGAAAGGAGGGGCTGAACCCCAGCAGGGGACCCAACCAGAAACCCCAGAACCTAAGAGCAAAAGGACTACAGAACTCCAAATTCACATCTCCCCAATAC